>JAQZBX010001361.1:0-34987 GCA_029593785.1 Cabassous unicinctus
AAAAAAAAAAAAAAAAAAAAAAAGCCATCAAGGAATAAGAAAATTGCCTGTTTAGCTATGAGTGGAGACTGTGTGTTATAGGATGATGTTAGAGAAGTGGGGAACACCCAGATTACAGAGGGTCTCACGTGTGCTGTCTGGGTCTGTTCCCACTCCTCGCCTCTATGAAAACTTATTTGTACTGTGTCTCGTTGTTTTTGATGTCTTCATTCACTTCTTAAAGCATTTTTGTTGGTATAAAACATCAAAATTTGTGTAATGATTGATGGCTTTTCACAAATGGAATAGATCCATGTAAACAACACCTCACTGAGGAAATAGAAGATCACCAGCACCCCAAGTCCCCTTTAGCACCCTCTTATTCACTACTCACCTTAAAGAATAACCACGATACTAGCTTCTAACACTACAGGTTAGTTTTACCTGCTTATGAACTTTATCAAAATGGAATTGTACAGTATGTGCTGGTTTATCTTGCTCAACAATATGTGAGTTTTAGCCATTGACTACATGTAGTCATAGTACACTTATTTTCGTTGCCATATAATATTCAGTTGCATAAATATATTGTAATTTATTTATCTATTCAACCATAAAAATGGGCATTTGATTCATTTTTAGTTTTTAGCTAAATAATAAGTAATGCTGCCAGGACACGTATTTTTTTGTTGCGTATATGTGGGCATTTCTGTTGCATGTACTCCTAGAAATGGAATTGCTAGGTCATTATATGTGTATGTACAATGTCAGTAGTGCTGCTAAACTGTTTTCCAAAATGGGTGTGCAATTTAAACTCCCAAGAGTATGAAAGAAGCATTCATTCTTTCGTTAATTCATCACACATCTGTCGAGAGTGTACTCTGCATGTGAAATTAACTGGACTCTGTGGAGGGCAAAGAAAATGAGGTGCCTGCCCTCAAGGAGCTTACAGTTTAGTCAGAAACGCAAACATACAAGAAATTAATGATCATAACAGGAGGACAGAACTAAGTGCTCTAAACGTGATAATATAACACAGAGGGCAAGGGAAGACACTAGGGGACCCTGCAGAGGTGCAAATAGTAGGTAACATTCAAGGGGGGAGCTTTGCTCTTCACACAGCACTTTTTGTATGTGATATTTTAATACCACTCTCAATGTAGGCTACACCCTGATTCTTTTTTAAACTAAGAAGTAGCTTCAGAGAAGTGAAACTGCTTCCCATGGTCGAGGTGGTAGGTAGTGGAGCCTGTATTCGCCACAGTGTCCTCTGAAGGCAGCTCTAATGCTCTTGCCCATACTCCGTTGTCTCAAAAAGGCAGCTTTTGAGAATAATATTGAAGGGTAAGTAAGACAGCCATATTATGAGGTGGAAGGAGCAGAAAAGAAGGGTGAGAAAAGCTGGACTGCATACACTACATTTGTGATTCTATTAGTTTTGTAATTTTTCAGAGGCTCTGTTTTCCCATCCATAAAAAGGGAACAGTAAATGGCTATTTCACAGATTGATTGTGAAGAATCAACGCGCTAACAGTGCTGAATTGTGTTTGTGAATGTGGTTGAAAGGGGAAGTTTTGTGTGGTGTATGTTACTAGAAGGAAAGTTAGGAGACAAAACATGGGGCTGTATACAACAGTGAACCCTGTTGCAGATGATGCACTGGGGCTAATAGCACTAAGAGAAGGATGTTCTTTAATGAAGTATAGCAAATGTATGGCACTATTACAAGGTGTTAATAATAGAGTGGTATATGGGAAAATATACCTCATGTAAACTATGGACTATAGTCCATATGGACTATAGTTACCAGTGATATTTTAATATTCTTTCATCAATTGTAACAAAGGTATCACACTAATGCAAAATGTCAACCACAGGGGGGTATATGGGAACATTGTATTTTTGACATGACTTTTCTGTAAACCTACAACTTCTCTAATTTAAAATTACAATAATTTAAAAAATTATGCTAAGTGAAAAAACCAGACACAAAATACTGCGTATAGTATGATACCATTTATATAAAATGTAAATTTGGGGAAGCAGATGTGGCTTAGTGGTTGAGTGCCTGCTTCCCATATACAAGGTCCTGTGTTCAATTCCTGGAACCTCCTAAAAAACGTAAATTTAAATAAATTTATAGAGACAGAATTAGATTAGTGGTAATATAGGGCTGGGGAAGGATAGAGGGATTGAGATGTGACTTGACTGCTAAGGGGCAATGAGTTTTTCTTTTTGGAGTAATGAAAATGTTCTAAAATTTATTGTGGTGATGAATGCACAACTCTGTGATAATACTAAAAGCCACTGATTATACACTTTGGATGGATTGCATAGTATGTGAATATATCTCAATAAAACTGCTTTTAAGAGGAAAAAGAGTAATTGAGTTAGCATTTGTCAAAGCATGTAGTCCATTGACTGGTAATAAGAATTGCTAACTAAATGGCTTTCCCATCCAAATTTGTTGAACCTGGCAAAAAATAGACTAGATGATGGGAAAGTATCTGGGCTTCCTTATGGATTTAGAGACAAAAAATATGTTAGCAATGAAATGTATTGTTCAGCTGGAAAAAAAGAAAAATGCTCTATAATTCTGATGTGGCAGCTTGATATTATTTATGAATTCCAAAAAGGAGATATTTATTATATTTGTAAACTGGTCTGTTCCTCTGGGCATGATACCCTTTGACTGTATTAGATTCAGCTGAGATGTCTTTGATTAAATTATGTTAAAATTAGGGCTTTGATTTGACCATGTCATTAGAGTGCAGCTCAGCATCAAGACCCAGCCCCCTTGGGCTGATGAAACAGACTCTCACACGGAAGTAGACACACAGAAGCAGATACGCAGGAAGAAGAGAGTGCTCCATAGACACGGCCCCAGGAAGAGAGATGAGCCTGATAGTCTACAGCTGAACTTGTGGAGAGAAAAGAGCAGCTGAGCCCAGAAAGAAATGAGCCCTGGGGAGAGTGACCAGCCTTATGCAAGCCTAGGGCTGAGATCAGAAGAAGCTGGGATGATGGAGCCTTAAGAGGAAGGAGGAAGGCTGAACCTTCACAGACATCGCTCGCCATCTTGTATCAACACGTGGCAACAGACTTTGGGTGAGAAAGTACCTCTTATGGTACCTTGAGTTGGGCTTTTTAGGGCCTTGTGACTATAAGCTTCTACCCAAAATACCCTTTATAAAAGCCAACTGAGTTCTGGTACTTTGCATCAGCACCCCTTTGGCTGACTAATACATCTGGTCTTGTAAAAGATAGGAAAGTTGGATGTAGGGCTTGACTCCTTGAGCGTGTTCCCCTTCATGCCCATCTCTCTTCTGTCTCCAAAGAAGAATATCAATATTGCCATAATGTTTAGGACTTGGGTTTCGGTCCCATGATACATTCAACCTACCTGACATCTCTTGAGAGCATTAAGGGTGAGTCAGGTATCACATAGGATGCTGAATGGATTGGCAGCCAAATCCCAATCTGAGAACAAAGACAAATATGAAGAGTGAGCGGCACTAAGGAGACAACAGAAATTAGAACCAGGCATCTTTCTCTGACTTATTAAGAGGTAGCTCCACTGGATCTGCTATACCAGCCACTGTCCTCATAACCCCCATCCTCTTCCTACTCTATAAATAAAGATGGGTGACAAGAGGAGGGAGGCTTCACCATCTTCAGGAGGGCAGTATTTAAGGTGAAATGAGTTTTTCTTCCCTTCTTCTGAGGGAAGGGATTGGAATCATTATACTCTCCACTGCCCCTCCCATATCAAAGTGATATGGGGGTTCCTGTGAGTCCTCACAGAACAGATGTTGGCAAGAGAGGAAGAGTGTCCAGCTCATTTCCTGGTTGGATGTTGGACCTGATGTGGACCTGTTGATCGGGCCTGAGCTTACCTGAGCAGGTGAAAAGAGAGCTGGAAAGAACTGCCAGACAAAGGATTGGCGGTAGAGCAGCCTTCTCTTTCCACTGCTTGGTCTGCAAGCATGTGTGAGTTTCCCATGTACCATAACCAGGTCTGAGTCGCCCTCAGAGGGCATGCAACCAGGCAAGAGGCTCTGAGTGGTACCACAAAAGAACTGAGGACAGGGGAAAAGGAAGTGACGGGAGGAAGAGAAAACTTGTTCATGTTTATCCTCAACCAAGTCGAGACGGTTCAATAAATCAATTACATGGGATTACAGCTGGAGCTTTGGATAGAGCAAGGGGTTCCCAAGACTTACACAGAACTTAACATTAAATGAAATACTTTCAACAATAATAGTAACTCATTTACCAGACATGTGCCCACCATGTTATGTAAATTATCTCTAATTTTCACAACAGTCCTTTATGGCACTTGCTTAACCTTTTTTCCAGATGAGGAAACTGAAGCTTAGAGATAGTAGGAGACTTGACCAAATCACACAGCTAATAAAAGAGTAAAACTGGGTCTAAAATCGCGTCGAGTCTGTCTGATTGCAGAGCCCATGCTCTTTCTTCAACCACGTGAAGCAGATATTTTATCGCAATTTTGCTGATGAAGAAGGGAGGCAAGTAAAATGATAAAAGATGTGAATAGCAAGAACAAAGGCCTGAGAAAGTTTGAGGCTGAAGTCCCAGAATCCTTTTCTCGCCGCCCTGACCTAGCTTTGGCAACACTGATTTTATTCTTTTTAATAAATATTGAACTGGGTGCTAAATAAGTGCTCAATGAATATTAACTCAGTGACTCACCGACTGAAAGCACTATCAAGGGAGAGTGAAAATTCTTTCTTTTCCGGAGACTTATGGAAAAGAACAGACAAGGACTTTCCTGTTTAGTGTTTGTGCTGGGGCATGACAAAATGATCTCCTGTGTCTCTTCTCCAGCCCCCAGACTTGATGATTCAGAACGATTTCAGGGAAATATGATTCCATTTTAGCCGGTTTCTTTAATTAGTGATTCTGCAAGCCTTCTGTGTATCTCCCCCCAGATCATGATTCTGTACTGAGGATCTTCAGATTACACAACTCTTTCAGAAAACTTTATTGATTTTTTAATTGAATCTTTACAGAGTTTTTTGGTTCACACACATAAAGACAAGCAATGAAATGCTATTTTTCTTCTGTTTTTAATCTTTACCAAGCATTGAAAAAGAAAGAAAAAATATTTTATGAAAGTAATAAGCTTTCCTGGAGCTCTTACTAAGGATTTATTTTTCTGCTGTTCCAGAGAAAAAGCAGATTTCCCCCTACTATAATTGTCCATTCAACTGCTCGTTCCAAAGCCAGGCTTGCAGAGCTTTATTGTACCTTCCCCAAGAACTTCAGAGGAAACCCCATGACATTAATCTGTGTGTCCTGCCTGCTAGTGAACCCTTGCTCCTCAGGCACAGCGGTAGCCTGCATTTACTCTACCCAGTTTCTAGAAACCACAGACTGGAGCTTTGACTTGGAGTGTCTGCATCCCTTAGTGGGACCATGGGATGCTCTTTGCCGAATCCTAGGTGTTGGGCTCAAAGGCTAGAGGTTTTTAAAACACCCTTTGGAAACTTATAGTGAGGGGCTGCCAAAGTCTGTTTTTCTAGTGCAGGTATAAGACTTTACCACCTGTACCGGGTTGTAAAGTGTCACCTTCAAATCCATGTCTACCCAGAACCTCAGAATGTGAGATATTTGGAAATAGGATCTTTGCAGATGTGATTAGTTACATTCAGATGATGTCATACTGGACCATGGTGGCCCTTAAATCCAACATGACTGGTGTCCTTATAAGAAGAGATATAGGCACTACAGAGGAGGAGGCCAGGTGAAGATGGATGCAGAGATTGGAGCATGCACCTGCAAGCCAAGGACCACCAATGCTGTCCAGGCACCTGCCAGAAGCTAGGAAAAAGGCACAAGACAGATTCTTCTTCAGAGGGAGCATGGTCTTGCCAATACCTTGATTTAGAATTTTTAATCTCCAGAACTGTGAGAAATTTCTGTTGCTCTAAGCCACTCAGTTTGTGGTATTTGGTTACAGCAGCTCTAGGAAAATAATACACCTTGCAACCTGTTTTTGCCCAGATCCAAGGTCTCATCTTTACACAAGAAGAAAGCTAAATATGATAAAGTGCAGGTTGTGTAAAATCTCCAGGGACTTTTTTTTTTTCATTTTGTCTTCAAAGAAGCTTTAGGTTACAGAAAAGTCATTAGAGAGTATAGCGGATTCCCATATACCTAATGCCCTCTCCCTTTTCCCCTCTCCCTTGTCAATAACATTTTACATGTGGATGGTACATTTGGTACAATGTACAAATATTGAAGCATTGCTACTAACCATGGTCAATGGTTTACATTATGATTTACATTTTGGACCATACACTTCTATAAATTTTGATGAAATTTAAAATGGCCTATGTCCTTTATTGCGAGATCATCCAGAACAATTCTAATGTCCTAAAAATGCCCTATGTTCCTTCTATTCTATTCTTCCCTCCCCCTCCCCTCGGGACCTATGGTAACTGTTAAGTTTCACTTTTTGAAGAATAAGATTCATAGTTACTTGCAATAATATTGAGGGCTTGACATATTGGTCTGTTTTCTTTTATTAGGCACTGCCTGTATTCTCAAGGAATTCTTGTCCCTCTAATTGAGAACATAGCAGGACTCCCCAGGATGGGAGTTTAATATTTTCTTGTTTATTGTGTGGGTCTCTACCCACTGATATAACACACTATGACAGGAGGAACACTTACATATTCCTTAGAAGCCTTCCCCAGGTACACCCTGTCCTGTATGCAACCCCCACATCCAACACCCTGCACCAGTAATCCTCCCCTGCCGTATTTGCCAAAAGAACATTGCCAACGCTGTTGTTTTAACCATAGACCTGCAAATCCTCAGAGTTCACCTGCTTCTTCCCTGACTGTCCCTCCAGTTCCATGGATAGTCCAACTCAACACTGTCATCCTACCCAACTCACAGACTATCACAGCTGAGCCCAATAGCATGTCATGCCCATCCGCTGCACAACTACACCCTTCCACCTTATCATAGATTTTGCCCATGTGGACATTGGCTCACAACCCTCTACTCCCTTTCTGTTTACTGTAAACCTGTCTTCCAGACTCTAGCTCTCTGAGTCTGCTCAATTTGCTTAAGTCATATCAGTGAGGTCAAGTAGTAGTTGTCCTTCAGTGCCTGGCGTGCTTCACTTAACATAAGGTCTTCAAGATTTATCCGTGTTATCCCTTGTGTTAATACTGCATTCCATCTTATAGCTGAGTAGTATTCCATTATATGTATATACCACAATTTGCTTATCCATTCATCTGTTGATGGACATTTGTGTTGCTTCCAACTTTTGGCAATGGTGAATAATGCCACTATGAACATTAGTGTGCATATATTAGTTTGTGTCCCTGCACTGGGGGAACATACGGAAGAAAATGTCACTGTACATACAAAACAACAGATCTTACAGTGAAGAAAGACATAACATCCAAACAAGTATTTTTATTATTTGAAATTAAAAAAAATTTTTTGTATGTTATATGTTAATTTTAATACTATCATTATTATTTCATTTTCTTGTTACTTTTATTTGGTTATTTTCTTGACTTCATCTTTGGAGAGGTTTTGGATCACAGAAGGGTCACAACTGTGGCAGAGGAGGAACATTGGTGCGGGGTGTGGTGATGGGGGGATGCATGGGAGGGGATTCACCTGGGGCATGCCTCTAAGGCATATGAATATGTTCAAGTGTTCATGGGGCATTGTCACAGTGGGTGGAGATTCACACAATAACCTAAAGAATATTGAATTTCCATCTTGGGGAGTTCTGCTACATTCTCTAATGGGACAACAAGAATCCCCAGAGTATGGTGGGGGGGCTGCCTAATGAAGGAGGATGGGCCACTGCACTAGGCCCTTGACATTGATGATTGTACTTTGAGACTTTTCTTTTGAAATTGAAACTTACCCTAGTATTATATGTTTTCTAAGTTACCTCTTGAGGACCTCCTTGTTGCTCAAATGTGGCCTCTTTCTAAGACAACCTCAGCATTTAAATGCACTATCTTCTTCCCAGCATTGGACATGATTCCTGGGAATGAGCCTCCCTGGCACCGAAGGATTATTACTAAATGCAAACAGCAATGCACCTGAAAAAGACCTTGACTATAAGGGGGAAATGGTAAATGCAAATGAGTTCTTATGGCTAAGGGATTTCAAAGTGAGTCAGGAAGTGATTCCAAAGGTTACACTCATGCAAGTCTCAGCAGGATCTCAGTGACTGCCACAGTAAATATTGCCTCAAATAGCGAGGCTCCTGAGGGCTCAAGAGACAACCAGACACTATAGGCAGGACAGACAGCTCAGGAGTTTGGCACCCTGCAAGTGGGGCTTGCCTTGGAATTTATGTTCCCCAGTGTGACAGAGTTGGACTCATTTGTGGTTTCCCTACACATGGCTCTTCTGCCGCTTCTGTTTGAACCTATCGTTAGTACTAATTTTGATAGGTGTATGTCCCAGAGACTTAAAGCTTTGGGCTGTCCATGTGCCAGTTGGGCCCTGAATCTCAGCAAAGTTGCAATACCTACTCTCCAGTTTATTGGACAGAGTCAGCCTTTCTCTGGAGAAGCATTCACTGAATCTGAGTTCTCTCTCTGACTGCCTTGGCTCTCTCAACTCTGCAGAAAAGCACTCAGTCCACACTCGCAATACCCAAAGTTCTGAACTGCTGGAATCAGAAATTCAGAGTCCATTTCTACCACTTTCTGCCTGTGGCTATGGGGTTTTAACCAAATTCCATCACTTCCCTAAGCCTCAGTTTTTTTAATCTGAAAAATAAGGAGATTAAAACCTCATAGGATTATAAAGGATTGTAAAAATTAACAGATAATCTACTTGAAAGAACAGAATATTCATTTCCTTCATGCCTCTCATTTATTGTTTAATTACGATGTGCCAGGCACTGTTTTCAATATTTTACGCTAGCACATTGTTTTCTAAAGCACGACTCGTGAACAAAGTGATGATAGAGGAGGTGATCTTAGGCAGCAGACAGCTGAATGTGATTTAGTTTAATAGTTTTGTACTAATTTTTATTGGTGATTGTCAAATAAAGTTTCCTTTTAAAATTTTTATTTAAGTAAAAAATCATGAGTCAATTTGCCAAAAAATCTGAAGAAAATATTAGAAAAAAATAAAGAAAAATCATAAATCACTAATGATAAAAGTTTGACAAACACTGCATTATCTCATACTCCTTAATCTTCATAAATTTCATTAAAAAAGTGCATGAGGGGAGCAGGTGTAGCTCAGTGGTTTAAGCGCCTGCTTCCCATATACGAGGTTTCAGATTCAATCCCCAGTACCTCCCTAAAAAAAAAGTGCATGAGATCAGTGTTATTATGTTCATCTGATAAAGAAAACAAGGGGACAAGCTATTTAAGCATGATGAATGAGACATTATTTGCTATGGCTATCCAGCCCCTGAAGGACAAAGAGAAAGAACATGGCATGGTGATGCCAACAAAAGTTCAGAAGCTGGAAAGCAGGTGAGTGAGTGGTGTCTGGGGAGCCTCAGCAGGCAAAGCTGAATGCTAAGTACCTGTCGAACAGAAAGCCAGGAAGGAAGCTCATTTGTGTTGGACTCTGGTGGAAAGACTCGAGAGCATAAGCCATGGGTAGGCAGGTTGAAAACAGGAAGATTGTTTAAAAGTTTTAATTTTTAAAAAACCATTTAGACTGTTAAATGTTTTCTTCTAAAAAAAAAAAAAAGATGGCTGGAGATAAATTCTCTGGAGGGATTTAACTCTGGAATCTCAGGCTTGGCTGAATTCAGGGATGCTGGGCTGAGATGGGCAAATCTTCATCCTGAACTGGGAGACTTCAGGCTACTCTCCCTTCAGTTTGGAGAAAGCTGACACCAGCAGTAGTTTTCTTCGGCAAGAGATTGGGGGATCCAGGTAATAAGAAAGCTTGGTGTTTTGAAAAAGAACTAAAACAAGAAAAAACAATTCTTAGAAACTAAAATATGATATCTGAAATAAAAACTTCAGGAATAGGGTTGTAAAATAAAATTGTAGAATTCTCCCAAAGGCAGAGAAAAAGGATAATGAGATGAAAATAGAAAGCTAAATAAACAATAAGATTAAGCTAGAAAGTCCCAAATCTAAATGATAGGAATTTTAGAAAAAATAGAGGAGAGGAATTTATATAGGAAAAAGTTTAACAGATTTCCCAAAGATGATAAATAAGCTTTTCCTGACTGAAAGAGATCACCAATATAAAAAGGACCTAAGAGCTTCTGTAGCAGTTTGATACTGTTTATGAATTCCAAAAATAGACATTGGATTATGTTTGTGAAGTGATCTGTTTCTCTGGGCACATTAGATTGGATTGGATTCAGAGGTTTCACTTTTACTTGATTAAATAATGATTAAGGCTTTGATTGGGCCACGTCAGTAGCCCGCCCTTGGTGGGCAGGGACTCACAGAGAAAACAACAAGGCAGAGTAGACAGTTGGAGTTTTGATACTGGAGCTCCAGGAAGTAAATACACAAGAAGCAGATACATGAGGAAAGAAAGAAAGCTCCATTAGACAGGGCAGAGGCCTCAGGAAGAGAGATAAGCCATTCACCTGATAGTTTACAGCTGGCCTTGTGGAGAGAGCAGAGCAGCTGAGCCCAGAGAGAAATGAGACTTAACCCAGGCTACAGCTGATATTGGAAGAAGCTGGGGACCACAGGGCCTTAAGAGGAAGAGGAAGCCTGAACCCTTGCAGATGTTGGCAGCCATCTTGCTCCAACATGTGGCAACAGACTTTGCTGAGGGAAGTAACATATGCTTTATGGCCTGGTAACTGTAAGCTTCTACCCCAAATAAATACCCTTTATAAAAGCCAACAGATTTCTGGTATTTTGCATCATCATCCCTTTGGCTGACTAATACAGCTTCCAAAGCTTAAACAGACAAACAAACGAATTTAAAAAACCCAGAAGAGTTTGTACAAAAAGGCTTAGGAGTCAGAATGGTATTGAATATTTCAATAGCAGTAACAGGAGTTGGTAGGTAAAGGGAAAATATTTTTAAAAATTCTAAATGGGTCTTAATTTCACTTTAGAATTTTTTTACCTAGAAAATGTGCTAAGAGGGTAAAAGGGAAGAGACATTTCAGATATTCAAGGTCTCAAAAATTTACTACCTATGCACTCTTTTGCAGGATATACCTGGAGGATGTGCTCCCCTGCAGATGAGGGTGTGATTAAGGAAAGAAGCATAGCAGTTGAGCAAGCAGAACCCCACACAAAAGAGAAGCAAAGAGAATCCCCTGGTTGTAGAAGAAAAGCAGGATGGCAGCTGTGCAGCAGGCAGAGAAAGCAATTTCTCTAGGTTGGAGCAGTGAGGACAGAGGGCTCAAGGAAAAAAGAAATGGCTAGATTACTGATGTTGGACGTGTCAAAACATGAATTAAATTTTTGTTATAGTGTTTACGCCTGAATCATTAGACATCATATCATAAAACAAAGCATATGAAAACAACATTACGTGGGTCAACAAGGAAAAATGATTTGCATTCTAATATGGACATAGCATTGGTTTAACTAAAAGTGGCGACATGGATGATCCAGGGGGAGCAAGTGCCTCTGCATTTGGGGGTGGTATCAAGGGTGCATCAAGGAAGAAGAGTCTGAACTTAGAAGGGAGAGAGATACTTATCTTCCATACTAAGAAGTCAATAGATAATTTGCCAGACAAAAGGATAAGCAACTTTTTAATGTGGTCTATCATTTAGAAATATGGAGGCAAATGCCAGAGGCAGCAGCCAGAGTTGGAAATTATTTCCCTCAGGAAATAGAATTGGGGGTAGAGAGACTGAACAGTGGACTCTTACAAAGTTGTGTGAAATGGTTAGACTTTTAAAACTGTGTTCATGCATATTTGGATTAAAGAGCAGAGAGGTTAAGTCTTTAAAGCAAGGTAACAGATAATAAATGGCAGAACAAGATCTGAGTTGAGGTCTAACTGGCTTCACAAGCCCCAGCTGTTAGCCTCTTGCTGCTCCCCATTCCCCTCTTCTCTCCTTTCTTTCCTTTTTTCCACCCCTCGCCCACATTCCATTACTCTACACTCCCTTCCCATTCTGCCCCAGCCCTCTCCTTCTTCTCTCTTCTTACTTTTCCCTCCCATATTCTTTTCTCTTGTCCCTAGAGCACCTGAGCTTTGCTTGGCAAAGCTTTCAACCTGCCTCGCTGATGTGCTCAGCGACCTCTCCAGCTATTGCTCAGACTCACTGGCTCCTCTACCCTGGCACAGTCTGTGCCTGTAACATTTTCACAACCTGGTGATTTTTCTTCTTAAATTTAAGGTTGGCATTTCTCACATATGAAGACTGAACTCTGCAGGGTATTATTTTTAGACCTATCATTTTAGGAGAAGGCAAAAGCCCTGCTTTCTTTGGGTTGGTTTCATGAATCCCCAGGAGTATCTAAAACACAAAGCACTAAAAGATAATTCCACTCTTGAGTGATTTAATAGTTTCTCAGCTCAGCGGGTACATTATTTTGGTAAATTCGGGGGTGGGGGGGAAGAATCCTTTTCTGTTAACAGAAGTAATAATTCTTTCTTGTAAAAATATAGGAAATACAGAAAAGCACAAGGAAGAAAATGGAAACGTAATATCACATTCTGGAGATAACTACACTTAACTAATTGGTATTTATCCTTGTAGTCTTTTTTTTTTCTTTCACTTAAACAACAAAAATTTATTGTCTCATTGTTTTGAGGGCTGGGGGTCCAACCTCAAGGTCAGGGGCTTGCATTTTCTCATCGTCTGTAGCCTTCTGGTGCTGTCTCGCCATCATCCTTCAGGGTCCTTGACTTGCGTCTCTGTGTCCGTCACATGGTGATGTCCTTGGTCTCTTCCGGATGCTTTCTCTGACTTCTGGTTCCTCTTTATAAGACTGCCAGTTATAGGGATTAAGACCCACTCTGATTCAGTTGGCCAAAGGTTCTTCATTCTTTTGACTTCTTATTTTGAAATAAATTCAAATGTACAGGGCAATTGCAAAAATAATATAAACCTCATACAGAGAATGCCAACATACCCTCAGCCCCAAACCCCAGATACCCAGATCCATCAATTTTAACATTTTTCCACCTTTGTCGTATCATCCCATTATCTCTCTCTCTCTCTCTTTGCCTGTCTCCCTCTTTCTCTCTCTTTTTCTCTCTCTATTCAAAATATTTGAGTGTCAGTTGCACACATCACACTCCTTGAATACATAATACTTCCATCTATGTTTCCAACAAACAAGGATATTCATTATGTAATCATCTTAAATGCAGTTATCAAGTTCAAGAAATTTAACATTGACATAAAGCTTATATTCTATATTCCATCTTTTCTCATGTCCCAGTAATATCCCTTTGAGGGCTTTTTCCCCCATTCTTAGATCCAATCCAGCATCATGTATTACATTTAATTGTTATTAATTCTTTAGTTTATGTTTCTTTCTTTCTTTTTTTAATTGTGGAAAGATATATGCAACATAAATCTTCCCACCCCAGACCCTCCCAAGCATAACATTCATTGGGATCAATCACATTCACAGTTACAGCAGACTCCCCACCATCCATTACTAAAACTTCCCCTTCACCTCAAACAGAAACCCTATATTCATTTTGCATGAACTCCCCATTACTCCTACCCCCCACCACTGGTAACCTGCACTCTACCTTCTGCCTCTATGAGTTTACGTATTCTCTGATATTTTCTTTGTGGTTATCATAGGACTCAGATTTGATATCCTAAATCTATAACAATCTGGTTTGGCTTGATACCAACTTAACTTCAATAGCAAATGTGAACTATGACCCTATACCCCTCCATCCCCCCACCTTTATGTAGTTTTTGTCACAAATTACACATTTATGTATTACCAGTCCAAAACTACTTATTTGTCATCACATTTTATGCATTTGCTTTTTAGATCCTGTCAGAAGTTAAAAGTGAAGTTAATAACCAAAAATACAATAGTACTGGTATTTATATTTACCCATTTTTACCAGGGCTCTTTATTTTTTCATGTGGCTTCAGTCAATTGTCTCGTGTCCTTACTTTCAACCTGCAGAACTCCCTTTAGCATTTCTTGTAGGGCTGAACTAGTGGGGATAAAGCCCCTCAGCTTTTGTTTTTCTGGGAATGTCTTAATCACTCCCTCGTTTTTTTTTCTTTCTTTTTTTTAGGAAGTACTGGGCATTGAACCCAGGACATCGTACATGGGAGTGGTTAACCACTGAGCTACATCCACTTTCCATCCCTTATTTTTAAAAGACAATTTTGCAGGATATAGAATTCTTGGTTAGCAAGTTTTTGCTTTCAGCACTTTAAATATGTCATCCCACTTCCTTCTTACCACCATGGTCTCTGATGAGAAATCTGTACTTAATCTTACTGGGGATTTCTTGTATGTGACATGTTGCTTCTCTCTAGTAGTTTTCAGAATTCTGTCTTTATCTTTAGCATTTGTCAGCGTGATTATAATATCATGTGGCGTGGGTCTATTTGGGCTTATCCTATTTGGAATTTGTTGGATGGTGGATATCCACATCTTTTGTTAAATTTGGAAAGTTTTCAGCCTTTCAAATTCAATACTTTGAATATTTTTTCTGTCCCTTTCTCTCTTTCTTCTCCTTCTGGGACTCCCATATGTATGCTTGATTATTTCCCACAAGTTCCTCAGGCTCTGTTCACTTTTCCTCATTTTTCACTCTTTCTGCTTCTCAGGCTGGATGATTCTGGTGGTCTTATCTTCAAGTTCACAGATTCTTCCTTCTGCCAGCGCTAATCTACTGTCTATGGAATTTAAATTTCTCTTACTGTTGTCTTCAGCTGTGTTTTGTTACTTTTCATAAATTCAATATCCCTATTGATATTCTTTGTGTCCATCTATTGTTATGCTAAATTCCTTTAGTTATTTGTCCATGTTTTCCTTGAGCTCTTTGAGCATATTTAAAACCATTTAAAAAAAAAACCTTTGTCTGGTATATCCCAGGCCTGGTGCTCCTCATTGATGGTTTCTAATGCTTTAATCTTCTCCTTTGCCTGGGGCTTCACTCCTTGTTTCTTCGTTTGTTTTGTAATCTCTTGTTGAAACCTGGAAGTTTAGATATTTTAATGTGTTATAGCTGGAATTTAGACTGTGGAGCATCTGTTCCTTAAGCTTGCATCCTGCCAGTGTTATGTCGAAGCTTTCTTTGAATGCCAGAAGCTAACAACAACAACAAAAAAGTATACACCTTTCCCAGTCACAGCTTGACTTGACTTCAGAGCTTATTAATACAATGAGTTTAGAGAATAGCTCTGGGCCAAAACATAGGGGTTTCCCTGATCCTTTCTGTTCATGTCTTGTCTTGGGCTTGTGCATTTGGTTCTAGGAATTCCCCCATTTACATGGGTGTTAATGTATCCTCTTCCCTAGGAAACAGTTTTGTCATGGTCCCTGAGCCTGTTTTGTATGTCCTACTTGACTGCCCTCGCACTGAGTTCTGTAGGATGGCTGGTGAGATGCCTTCTACACACAGGCTGCAGATTGGGACAGACATACATGTTACCCGTATGTGCATGAGGGCTACTCTGCTTCTTACCAAACCAGGTCCAGGGACCCACACTGAAAGTGTGGGCTGGCTCTGTGCTGTGTTGGAGAGGGATAGGGGAAAGGCCAGCTAGGGTGTCACAAGATCCTACTGCTTTTGAGTAATCTTTTCTTGATTTGGCACTTGCCCTGTTACTGCAGTCCTTGAACTGTTTTCTGGAGCTTTGACATAGATATTTATCCCAGTTCTTGCTGGATGTTCAAAGCTTCTGCAGGTGAACAGAGCCCTGAAGCTTCTCACTCTTCCATCTTGATTGAGGCTGGGACCTAAAATCCTTCTAGACTTGTAAAATACATATGTATGCATGTATATATTATTCTGGTAAAATTGTAAGCATAGTGCATGAATTATTTTATAGCATTT
This sequence comes from Cabassous unicinctus, assembly GCA_029593785.1. Classification (NCBI taxonomy): domain Eukaryota; kingdom Metazoa; phylum Chordata; class Mammalia; order Cingulata; family Chlamyphoridae; genus Cabassous; species Cabassous unicinctus. The sequence continues at coordinate 15,952 of JAQZBX010001361.1, forward strand.
TTGCATTAATATTTTATGAACTTTTTCTTTAACATAACTCTTAATTGCTACATAATATTTAGCTAAAGGGATATACTATATTTTGCATAAAATTCAGTACAGTTTTAAATGGCTCCAGAACATTATTTTTGTAGGATGGCATACATTAACAGCACTCTAAAAAAGATTTTTATAATGACATCTCAATGCCATGTGGAAGAGATGATATGTATTCAACAAATCCTGCTTTATCTGCTTCCTGATCATTTAGAAAACCATCCTTCCCAGCTTCCTTGGAGGTTAGATGGAACCAAGGAACCAGTTCTGACCAGCAATGTGAATGGAATTGATGTATGTAACTTCTGACCAAGGCAGGGAAAATCCCCTTTGAGATTTTCCAATATTTCTTTTGCTGTGATAGAGAACTTACAAATCCTTAATTGGGATGGTAGAGTCATAGCATGGAGCTCAGGTGCCCTAGAGAGTCACCTGAACTATAGAAAACTTTGGATGAGTGAGAATAAAGTTTTATGCATTAACCCTTGAGATTTTCAATTGTGTGTTACTCAATGTAGGCCTAGCCTACCCTGAGTGATACAGACCACATATAGAAACTATCTAATATGATTTAGAGCACTTTTTCTATGATGTTCTCAGGGTATAACAATTTACTGACTGCCATTCAGCACTCATTGATTGAGGATTGTATGTGCAAGTAGGGTGTCGGGCTCTAAAGGGACACAAAAATGAGTGAGTCCTGGACCTCAGTGCAATCAAATGAGGTCGGTGCAGAGGGAACAATGTGTGCAAGGGCACGGAGTTGTGAAATGGCATTGCATATTTGGAAAAAGAATATGTTGATGTGGCAGGAAATGGAAGGCAATGGAACTGTGTTATTTTCAATAATAGGAAGCTCACTACACTTCAAGATTAACTATCCCATTGCTAATAACTCTAATTAGTAGAAACCTTTCTTATGCAAAGTGAAAATGTTCCATTTTGTAATTTCCCCATATTTGGCCCACTTTTCCTCTCTGGAGATGTTTAGATAAAAATGAATCCCTTTTTATGTGATAATCCTTCAAATATCTATGACATTTTTATGTCCCCCTGGATTGTTTTTTTTTTTTTTTTGAGAATTTGTCCTGAATTTTTAAATGTTGGGAGTAAAATATTACATAAAACTTAACATATAGCAGTTACTCAATAAATGTTTGATGAATGAATACGCAAATCATTTCAGAGGTAGTCAGCCTAGTCTCTGTTCAATGAAAATATGAAGGACAATAATTTATTATAATTAGTTAACATTTGTTGAACATCTACATTTCCAGGAATTTTACCAAGATCTTTACATGCATCATGTCACTTACCCCTCACAACAACCTTTGAAATAGGTACTATTATTATTCATATTTTAGAGATGAGGATCATGAGGTTTAGAGAGGTGACATTCTTTGCTCAACACAACTAGTAAGTGGGAGAGTTAGGCTATGACTGGTATCTTTTGAATTTCGAGCCTGTCCTTCATTATTTTCAAAGTGTCCTAGATCTTATCTGAATCTCCTGTTAGCCCTGTGTGGTGGGCATTTCACCACACTTTACACTTAAATATAGTCAGAGTCAGAGAAGCTAAATGACTTGTTCAGGATCACACAGCTTGTTTGTTTGGGTCCAGGATTTAAAATTTAGATACACTGACTGTTCCAACCTTTTCTGATAAGCTGACAAGGAAATTATTTGGGTAGTGACTTAATCAGGATTATTCTGATAAAGATACAGACTCCATTCAATCTCTTCCTTATTAACCTCCCTTCCTTTTTATTTATTTATTTATTTTTATCATTTACTCACCTCAACCTCCAGTGAATGAGTTAAAAAAACCAGAGAGGGTAGATGTTCAATAGCATTTTGAAAGGTTCAAAAATATCTGTAATGATGTTTGATTGAGAACCACCTTTTATTATTGTCCTCAGATCTGCTTGCTTCTATGTGGGCCCTGTGGTGGTAGGGGGAGAAGGGGTTCTTCCTCATGTGGAGGCTGGATGAGATGAGGTGCAGCAGAAATCACCCCAGTTTATTAAGTCAGAGACTGGAGCTCTAGTTCTTGAATGGTCATTCTATGGTCTTGGGACCTTGTGCAAGTCACATTCACTCTTTGAGCTTCAGTATCCTTATCTGCAAAATGAAGGAGTGAGAAATGAAGTAGTGGGGCTATGTAATTATAGCTAACACTCATTGTCTGCTTTTTATGTGACATGTGATGTGCTAAACTCTTTATACTTAATCTTCACAATAACCTTATGAGGTGATTACTATTACTAACAGATGAAGAAACAGAGGATCAGAGTTGCTACATAAAGTGTCCAAAGCCATATTGATAGGTATCTGGAAGGAATTCACCCACACTAACAAGGATATTAAGTATCATTAAGTTGTGGCTCAGAGAAGTCATGGGATTTAGTCTTGGAAAGGCTGATATTGGCATTTGGCTTCCACACTTGGCCAAATCCTATAACCAATGTAAGCTCCATCTTCCCCACCTATAAAAGTGCCTACCTCATAGGGTTATTTTTCCAACTAAAGGACAAAATACATGTAAAATTCTTAAGCAAAGTACTTGGCATGGTATTAAGTGTCAAAAACATCAATTGATATAGAGCAGCAGTTAAGAGGTTACTAATTTTTTTTCACCATAAATTTGATGAAAAATCACCAGAGAAAAACAGAGATCTAAAAATAATGTTGCATAAACTTTTGAGTATTTATGGATTCCTGTACATCAGTGGACACTCTAGGATTAATACAAAGTTAATAATTCCTGGGAAAAGCAAAATCTCCCAGATGGGAGCTTTTAGAATTGATGATTCTCTAAGTCTTTCTCTTCCTTCCTTTAAGGCAGTGGTTTAAAAAAATACAACAAAAAAACAAACAAACAAACCACAAAACAATAACAACAAAAAAGAATGCAAAAAAAAAAAATGATAATAAAACTACTCCTGCAACAATGACGTCTTCCATCAACAAACAACATCATTTCATCCCTTGGCAGCCTGCAGCCTCCTTTGCTGCCTGGGGCAGAATGAAATTCTCTAGACTTTGTGTTATTCCATGTTCATCAGCCATTCCTGCATTTTCTGCCTCAGCTCCTTCTGCATAATTATCTCCACATATTAGTTCTACCCCATAAAAATGCCTACAACCTGTCAATGTTGAGCAACCAAGGCTGTACTTTGCTGGCAGGGTTTGCTTCACAGATTTCCCCCCCTGTTTTTGGGAAAACTGAGAGTGACATGAAAATTTATGTAAACATGCAAACCTGCTCTTGGAGTTGGGATGGGGGTGGAATGGAGGATGAGAGGGGCGGCTACATCAATTCAGCACCAAGGACAGAAGCAGGACATAGAAGGCTCAATAAGTAAGCTGTTTCAGTTTGCCGGTTGCTAAAACAAACACTATACAATGGTTTGGTTTAACAACAGGACTTTATTGACTCACAGTTTCAGAGGCTAGAAGGCTTGTTTCCTCAGGGCTAATATATTCTGTCTGGTCAGCAGTCTCTGGGGTTCTTTGGCCGTTCCATTGCATGACAATGAACATGGCGATGTCTTTTTTTCCTCCAGTTCCATTGAATCCTGGCTTCTGTCTGCTCCCTGTGGCTTCTCCGTCTTTTGCCTTCTCTATAGGGCCTCCAGTAATAGGGTTAAAATCCATCCTGCTTCAGTTGGGCCATACTTAAATTGAAGTAACTTCACCAAGAGTTCCTATTTACAATGGGTTCACACTTAAAGGAAAGGATTATGATTAAGAACATTTTTTGGGGGAATATAACTCCAATCTCTCACATAAAGGTTGAATAAATTTTAAACAATAAACAAAAGAACTACCCCAAATTATTCTTTGATTCGTTCAGCCACTACCTCTTGAGTATCTGTCACATACCGGAGGCTTAAGCTTGAATAGTACAGCTTCATGTCACAGTGACGTGAAGCTTATAGTGTTGTGGGGGAATATGAAGGAGCAAGGAGGACATTTCATCATTTATTTATGATATGTTTATATTTATGATATATTAATTTATTGGAGTTAATGGACTCAGTTTTCCTTAGCAATTTATAAGGCAGGAGCAAAAGCTTATCATCATGATGGTGACTGTTTTTATCTAACTACTAATTCATGCATTGACTCACAAACATTTATTGACAACCTATGTTTTGTTGGGAACTGTTCTAGGCACAGGGGTTATTCTAATTCAGGGTTTTCAACCTTGGACATTTTAGTCCAGATAATTCTTTGCTGTAGGGGCTATCCTGTGCATTGTAGGGTCAGCATCCCTGACCTCTACCCACTAGATACCAGAAGCACCCTTCCCCTATTTGTCATAACCAAAAGTGTCTCCAGATGTTGTCAAATGTCCCCTGGGAAGCAAATTCTCCCCTGGCTGAGGACCACTACTCTAAGGAATAAGACATTACCTCTGACATAAATATTAGGTGTCATTACATTAATACTGACAGCCATCACAGGTTTTAGGATGTCAGGTTTTGTGCCAGGTACATCTTATTTAATACTCAAAACAACCCTCTGATATGAATAAATATTTATGAAATTTTAAAAGTTTATAATGAATAATCGTACTCATAATCCTTTCCACATGTTATTTACAAACTTTCTAAAAGTAAGAATCAATGTTCAAAGACTAAAGGAATTATGGAACTTCAATTTTTAGAGATGGGAGAGGTTAAAAATGGAAAGTCTATGTTTTCAAGGAAGTGTTAAGTTATTTGATAGAGTGAAAATGCTGAAGCAAACAATCTTCAAATGATAATATATATGAAGCTAAACTCTTCCTTTCTAAGGTCTTTAGTTTATATTAGCCAATCTCTCCATTTAAAAACCTCTATGTATGTACTTTTAATAATTTTTCTATTATTTCTATTTTGAATATTTGTATTTTAATTGAGTAAAATCTTACATAGAAACTTTCCTACCACTAATATGAATATAGCAGAATATTTTTTGGGATTCAGAACAATAATTAATAATTGGGTTTCAGAGTAAAGGCACTTTAGTATACATCAAACCCAAACCACCCAATTTATTCATGAAGAATCCAAAGCTAACCAAGGGGAACTGAATTGCTCTAGGTCAAGGGTCTGCAAACTATGGCCTGTGAGCCAAACTCAGCCCATTGCCTTTTGTTGTAAATAAAATTTTAATGGAACACAACTACTTTCATTCATTTACATATTATCTATGACTGCTTTCACACTACAATAGCAGAGTAAATTAGTTGTGACAGAGACTGTATGGCTCTCAAAGCCTAAAATATTTATCATTTGGCCCTTTACAGAAAATGTTTTTTGACCCCTAAATCTAGGTCACGCTACAAACTAGGGCTAGAGGTGGACAAGTCAATGTATCTCCAGCAGTATGGTGGAGCAGGAAGTTCCTGTAGTCTAGAATCAGACCAGGACTTCAATTCTGATTCTGCCAAACACAGTCACAAGCTGTGTGGCCTTGAACATGAAACTTGATCTCTTTGAATCTCATTTTCTGGTTAGCAAAATTGGAATAAATATGTCCTGCAATTTTATTATGAGATTTATGAGTATTTGATAAATTTCTGGTGCATGCTCCAAACAGATGAGATTAAAATACCATGTTCTTTCTTCTTAATAACTGCCACCTTTACTCATTTATCCAATAAATATTTATGAAGGACCTATGGCTGTACGCACCACGGTTACACTGAGGGTACATGAATGATAGTGGCAGACATTGCATCAGAACTCAGTGAAATTTCATCCAAGCAGACAACAGGTAGGAAAGGCATCTAACCTAAACCTGACTGAAACATGGTTTTCAGAAGGAGAAGATATTTAAACTGAGGCCTTAAAGAGGAAATAGCAAGCATAAGAGGATGGAGGTGAGGTGAAGAATGTTCCTGGCAGAGGTAAGAATAAGAGTAAAGGATTTAAGATTAGCAAGACAGAGTACACTGAAAAAATAAAAAAAAAATGTTTTCAGTTGCATTGAAGTGTAGAGTCCAAGATTGGGAGGAAATAGGGAGAGATGTGGCTGGGAAGGTGAGCACAGGCTAGAGCACAAGGAGCCAGTGCAGCAGACGTTGTTGGCTGCCTACCCAGGAGCCATGGCCACCTTCCTTACTAACAGAATCGTGATTTTGTACATGTGGCAGTATGCTCACCTTAGGGGGTAAGATAGATACAGCAGTGATTGGCCAAGGTGAGCTTGTGACTCAATTCTGGCCAATTTTGAGGGCTTTCAGAAAAACGTTTTCCTTCCTAAAAATAATGAGGAGACAACCCTTTTCCTCCCTTTCTTTTCTTCCTGCTTTAGATGAAGTAGAGTCAGATTATGATGCTTGGAGCTGCTGTAGCCACCCTTTGACCCTGATAATTGAAGCCAACAGGCTGAAGACTGAGGGGAGAACTGTATGAAGATGCAGTTCCAGAGATGATTTGTTGGCTCAGTGTCATCATCTAGAACCAACCTGGGGCCTGTACACCTGTGAGCACCCGGTGATGGAAAGCAGGAGCAAGACCAAAGAGGGCCAAGGGCCAGGTAAAATGGCACCTATGGGAAAGCAAATGTAACAAAAGCCTTGGTTCCTAATATCCTTTAAACAGCAAACAGCTGAGCCCCAAGTGGATTAGATGACTCCCTGTCAGAAACAGCTAGACCTTGTGGGAGCCTCAGTTTCCCCATCTGTAAGAGGGAGGTGATAATAGAACCACCTCAAGTATTTGTTATGAGGATTAAATAGTATAAAGACTTGGAATACAATTGTAGAGCCTAGTACATAGTAGGGCCTCAAAATGGTAGGTGAATATTATTCTTGATTGGTCATTATCTGTAAACTCAAGTTTCTTGAATGACTTTGACATTCTTAGAATATTCTAGGCTGGCATGAATCAGAATTTACATGGACATTGCATGGGGAGTTGAATGAGATATTCTCCAAAGCAGTTTTTTTCTTCCCTAAACTACATTTTGTGATCCATGAATGTCTTGAGAAATTAATTTATTGGGATGTGACCAGCACTTTAAAAATCAAAGTGGAGTAGAACAGGATCAATTTAGGCAATATGAGGATGCATCACATGTGGTAAAATAAGAATTGTTTCAGAAAAATTTTATTTGCTATATTTATATGAGTGTGTGTTGGGTTGCAGCTGTAAAATATCTTTCTTATTGTGGGTTGCATTAAAAAAAACATTGCTTTTGAAAAAGAATGCTTGAAGTCTCCATGCAGTTCCGGATTCCATGGCTGTCTGTTCTCAGATGCCATGGTTCATTTCAGTGCTGCACCTCCACGGGCCATAACACCACCCCATTGCTGACTCGTGGCCAGCGGGCAGTTCCCTGGCTGGCTGAGAGCTCTCCCTTCACCATTGCTCTTCATTTCCTACAGCAGCCCTGTTTGGCTTTTAAAAGGGCTAAGGAAGACGAGCATCTTCTGTAGAAGGGACTCATTGCCCACCAAACTGAAGCAAATGCTGAACTGTAGTCTTAAGAGGTCTCTGGTGGGCCTTTCAGCCAGTCCACAGGAAAGTGGAACCATAGCCTAGAAGGGAAATGGGCCATGTCCTTGGAGCAGAGCTCCTTGGCAGTTTTTGCAGTTTTAGCATGGGTTTCTCCACAGATTTAATGAGTGCCCTTAATTCCCTCTTCTAATTGGAGTGTCTAGTAAACACATCACGGGCCATGAACTGGGAATTGGGAAAGTAGCTTTTTTTGGTAGGAAGAATATGAAACAATGTTTATTTAACCTTTTTTGACACTTAAGGAAAAAAAGTAGATATTGTGTATTTAGATATATATATACTAACTGTTCTATTTTTGACACTGTCGATTGCTAACAATGGATGGTTGCCTAAGTGCTGTAATTGGCATTGGAGAGAGGAAAACAGGATTCAAAGCAGAGACTTTGGTTTGCAGTTCCTGCTCTGTTCACTACTGGTGTGACCTTGGGAAAATCACTTACTTTTTCTGAGCTTCAGCCAGTAATAAAATCTGCATGTTAGTGAGTACCTACTGTGTGTTGGAATGTATATTACTTCTAAATCTGATAGCAGCCCTGAAAGGTACTTAAATATATTATGTGACCAGCTAAGGGCCATATTGCTCAGAGCCAGAATCTAGAGTTGAATGTTAGTCTGGTTGGCTCTAAAATTCATGTTCTTTCTGTTATATTTGTTTCTTTAAAAAATGAATGTTAAAGTGAAAATGCCTGCTTACTCCCAAGGTTGTTTTAAGGTTGGAGCCAGCTAAAATAAATGTAAAAAAAAATGGAATGCTGTTAGTTACTTGGATTATGACCATTATGTGGTCCTGGCTATTTGTTAGGAATCTGAATGCACCTATCTGCGCTTATTGCTTATTATTACTGCATCTCTCTCTTTTTTAAAAAGAGCTTTATTTTATTTATTTATTTCTCCCCACCCCCTTGTTGTTTTTCACTTGCTGAGTCTGTTCATCTTGTTTCTTTAGGAGGCACTGGGAGCTGAACCCGGGACCTCTGATGTGGGAGGGAGGTGCCTAATCCCTTGAGGCACCTGCACTCCCTGCTTTTATTGTGTCTCTCATTCTGTTTTTCCTCCCCACGTCTCTTGTTCTATCATCTTGTTGTGTCAGCTCTCCATGCCTGCCTGTCGTGTCAGCTCGCTGTCTTCTTTAGGAGGCACTGGGATCCGAACCAGTGACCTCCCATGTGGTAGGCGGGAGCCCAGTCACCCGAGCCACATCTGCTTCCCTGTTACTGCATCTCTTATTACACACACACTCTTTCATTAGAGCCTCTTTACTTGTTGGTCTCCTGCACTAGACAGTTAGCATCTTGAGAAAAAGGATCTTGACTAATTGATCTGTTTTCTACACTACCCAACGGGTTGGCCCATAGGAAGTGCTCAACATTTAGCATACTACAATAAAAACATGTCACTTGACAGGATGTTCATATATTTAGACCACGTATCTGTTTCTAGAATTTATCTCTTAAATTGCAAAAATTTACAAAAGGTCTGGAAAAATATGCAACAACAAATAGTAACAGGGATTATGGGTGAATTAACTTTTTTTCCTCCTTTTTTGTTAAATTTTCTAATTTTCTTTAGTAAACATATTTTATTTGTTTAATTACATTTTTTGGTTGTTTTAACTATTTTCACCAGAAGGAGCAGCACATGAAAAACCAGAAACACTAGCACCCCTAACTTATCGGATAAACCCTGAGGTGCTGAGACAAAAAAGGGGCGCAGCCCGGGTTGGGGCAAGGAAGGGGAGTTTCCTAGGCTGCCCAAGGTCTTTATGGATCATAGAATTTCAGATTTTTAAGGGATGGCTGAAGTCAATGCTTCCATGACTTTACCTTACAGAAATGCTTGCCCTAATCTCTGAGGGCTCATATGATGGATGATCATATGTCTTCTGCTTTAGAGTTTCCAGAGACAGGAACATGTCACCTTGCAGGAAAATCCATGCCATTATTGGTCAGGATGGATTGTGTCAGTGCTCTGGAAACAGTTAAGCATCTGCCTCACTGAAGTTTCCATCATTGGTCACTGTTAGATCCTCCAGTGCAAAAGAGAATGTACATGATATTTTCATTTCCCTGAATCTTTTCTAAACTCTGCTGAGCACACCCTGTCTGTTACCCACCTCTCAGATATCCTAGCTCTCAGCACTCTCACCATTTACTTTCTGACTTCTGGACAGAGACTTTTGGTGGTGGTGAAGCACAGCATTTGGAGGCACACAGATCCAAGTTTTAATCTAGATGACATCCCCTATGAGCTATGTAAAGATCTGTAAATGCTGTAACAAAAATATAATGACAAATGGTAACGATGGTGGTGATAAGAACAACTAACATTTTTGGTTGCTTTCTATGGCTCTGAACAATGAGCTGCAATGCAAGCTCTCACTGCATCCTCAAACTCTCTGAATTTCGGGTAGTAATAGTGGCCGTCAAGGAGCTGCAATGTGGTTTAAAGGGCATAGTGTGGATGGGGAGCTTGGAACAGAGCCTGGCACAATGTGGCCCTTATAAAGGTGCAATAACAGTACTAACCACAGCACCAATGAGCCCACTGCTCTAAGTGGGGTCACTCACGTGCAGAATACAGTGGGATGACAGCTGTTCCAGAAACAGAGCTGGGTGGCCATTGGTGGGATTGGGAGCAGATGTTTATTGATGACAAGTGGGCCAAGGAGCAAGAAAGAGATAAAGTTTAATTTCAGATCAAGTTGATCCGTGTAGCCATTTTGTCTAGAGCCAGGATGTGAAACTGAGTATTTTAATTTGTGATTGCCTTTTAAATTGGCCTTTTTCAGAAGAATCTGCTGGGTTCTAATGTGTGTGTAGGGGAGTCTCCAAAATATCTTTTGCCAGTTTAGTGAAGGATATGGTCTCTGGGGTTAAATTACCTGGGTTCAAATCCTATTTCTAGATCATACCAGCTGTTTTATCTGATCAATGTTCTTAACCTCTCTGTGCCTGAGTTTTCTCATTTATAAAATGGTGATAATAGTCATATGTACCTTATTGAGTTGTTTTTGAGGATTTAGTGAGTTAATAGGTATAAAGTGCCTAGAACAAACCATGAAAATTATTAGGTGTTTTTTCTCTGTAGGAGAAGGGAAAGACCAGAAGGATTCTTCCTGGACAAGCTACCTCTTTAAAGGAAGAACTCTAAATGAGCCTCAGTGTCACACACACACACACAGACACACACCCCTCCAGTCTTTAAGCTATATAACAGCCACCTTCTTTGAAGGTGTCCTGGCCAAGCCATCCTTGGTCTTGCTGCACTGCAGGGCCATTTGTTATGAAATCACCTCTTGCTGTTGGAAATCAGGATGTGGCAGTATTGAAATGCCTGCACGAGAAAGAATATAAAGTGGAGGTGAGAGGCAGAGCCCCAGCAAAAATCCACAGGCTAATGCGTATTCACAGTGCAGCCCTTTCATCTTATTAAGAGAAGTTTTTTATTTTCATTTTATAAACAAGCAAAAAGCCTGAGTTTGATTTGTAAGAAAGTTAATTTATCTCATAAACCACAGTCTGATAGGGGATATATGTGTATGTGATACATTTTTCTTAAGTTTATTTTCAAATATCATCAAAATAATTGATGGTGGAAGTATAGGACGTTTCTCAGTAATACACAAACAAATCCAGACTCATGGAAATTGCTTCATTCGTGGGTAAAACTAAATTGCTTGGCAAGGCAGGGAGTCAGAGAGAACAGAAAAGATCCAGAGGGAGCAGTAGAGAAATGATCAGTACATTTTCCTTATTATTTCTGTATTTTCAAAGTGGAATGTACCCCCCTCCTAGTTTATATTCTTAGCTCTATACACAAGGCAATCAATGGCATTATAAATAAGTCTATTTTTGTTATAGGTATGAGACTGCTCAGGAAATGGAATAGAAAAGCATTTTCTAGTCTAGCTGAAAAGTCAATTTTTTCCCAAATTATTTTTCTTATAAAACTTCTATTTGTCTCTTGGAATTTTCTTTTACTCACCACCATTCCTGTCTCTTTTTTAGGTGTTCCAGTCTCTCTTTGTACATTTGGGATCTGAACCATAAAACCAAGCCCTCTTATTTATTCACATTGTTTTTATTCATCTAGACAGTAAGATCTCTGATGTTAGGGGCACGTCTTTTTCTTCTCTGTGCCCTATGGAAGTAGCACAGAGTCAGCAACATAACAGGAAATAGAATAAATTCCTCATACATTGCAAAGCACTGTAAGGCAATGATACTATATTAAGTGCTCATTATGTGTCAGAGCATGAATTAAGTGCTATATGCCATTTGATCTCCCAAGCTACTCTCCTACGAGGCAGGTGCTGGGATAAGTTGCCTTCTTTGACAACTGAGGACATGAAAGATGAAGCCTTTAGTTGCGCCCATAGTGATTGCCTTATTAGTGTCACCCCCCAGTGCTTCCTTATGCTGCCATCCCCAACTGTCTCTGATTGGTTTAGCTGAGGCAACCAGATGCTTCTGCATAGGAACGTGAAGCACACCTGATGGTGTTGCCTTGGAAAGGAAGCTCACAGCCTTCTCCAACTGAGGTTCTCTCTCCTGCTCATTCGGAAGGTTGTCTCTGATTCTGGGAGTTACTTCAGCTTACCAGTGACCCCAAATCCAACGTGGGGGAGGAGGCGTTTGACATAAGCATTTGGGTGATTTGTGCCAGTCCTCTTGTTAATGAGTGGAAGGGCAGTCCTCAAGACTCTAGTGCCCCTTTTTCACCACCACCACACACCACAGCTCTTATTTCCACTTTGCTCCCCAAGCCCTTGAAGTAGAAATTTTATCCTCCTCACTTTGTAGGGAGTCTGCTAAGCTCCATGCCACAAGCGGAAAGTGATAGGACTGACCTTTGACTAACTTCTAGCTTCTCAGAGTCAGATTCTGAAAGGACTTATTGATTCTCCACTATGTTCTAGGCCCCTTCCAATGAATCTCTATGAATTAATTCGGAGTTAATGCCTATAGTCTGTGCAGATCAAGACCATACCCATACACTTCCAAGGGAAACTGCTGTCCCCTTGCTGTCTTGGTGGCCAGGTCAAGGTGATCAGGGATCAGGGAAGTGACTGTGAATGAAAAAGCTAACCAGGTCAATGTGGTTTCTTCTACCAGGAATTCGAAAGTGGCATTTACAAATAGGAGTGGAAATGTGCAGGTCAGGGGATGGAGAGGGGATAGTGAGGCCATGATGGTCCAGTGCAAGCTGAGGTTATGAGTAGTCTTATGCTAGAGAGGGGAGAATGGAGTGTTTGTGCAGAAAGAAGCAGAGAGAGAGAGAGAGAGGGAGAAAGATGTACACAGAGACAGTGACACACATACACACACACACTCATGGATGTCAAAATATCCAGCAGTCAACTCGGCAGGGGATGATCAGCTAGAACAGATGTAGGAGGTACTGGTCCCCGATAGGTCCTGGAGACCTTGCTGTGCCAGGAATCCCCCCTTAGCTGTTGAATGGTAGGGAGTTCCAAAGTCTATCAAGGCTCTACAGGAAAGAAGGGTACCGGGACCAGAGACGTGGGGTTCGGGTCGAAGCTATTTATCAACTAGTCTGGAAATTTTTCAAAATGTAACAACCTGTATGGTTATACTGGTGTGTATTGGTTGAGTAACAGGCCATACACCGCCCCCCCCCCAAACACACACACACATACTTATTCACAATGCCATCCTCTAGAAAGAGCTGAAAAAAGTAGCTAACCTCTGGAGCTATTTCCATCCTGCTAACATTTACTCCCAAGTTCCTGTTTTGTTCCATGCAAATTCCGATAATAATAAATGACTCCACTTCCTCTCTCCCTCTCCCCCATTTAAAATTCTGGCCACCTTAAAAAGTCAGGAAAGCTGCCCAAGATGGTAGAGTTAGTAAGTGGGATTTAATCATGCTTCTTAGTACTCCAGGGTTCTTTCCATGAAATTGTAGGTACCTCAATGTGGAACAAAGCCTGAAAACAAAAAATTTGAGTGGTAACATTGCACGATAAGAATAACAGTCCCTGGACCATGCTGAAGCCCTTTCTTTTCCTTCTCAGGCTCCCTCTCGAGTCTTGCTTAGCTCTTACATTCAACTCGTATGGAGCTTGGGTAATGAATTCACAAATGAGTTGGCTGGCATCATTAAATCATTTGAATTGTGCTCTAAAATTTCATGTATGTAATCTTTATGTTTCGGAACATTGTAGAATTTGGCTCAACCTGGATGCATGCGCATTTTTTCCCTTGGGAATTACTATGTGGAGACTGTTCTAAACCCTAGAAAGACAAAGATGAGTAAGACCGGGAACTGTCATCGCGATTCTCACAGCCTAGAGTCAGGGAGGGGAAAGGAGAACTAGAGTTAACCAGGTGTGTTACCACTTAGTCCATGAATGAAACACATACGTATGGAAGGATGTGCTTTGAAAAACTTTAGAATACTTATCTATTGAGGGTAGGATGGGGGAATAAGGGTAGGTGTGGAAGTAAAAGGGAATACATTGAATTCATACATTCATAACATTTTTTAAAAGGAGAAAAAAGACAATACATTATTGGAAAACAAACTTGCACTTAAACATTGGTTAGCAATTTATGAGAAATAGAATACATTTGTTTTCTCAAACAAGGCCATCTCCTTGATTCCATTCTCAGAATTAATGTTCACCCAATAATGTGGTTTCTTCACCAAATTTTCAGGCAGTGCTTTGAGTTACTGCTTCCTGAACGCACTCTTCTCACTCCCACACCTGTAGCTTTGTTCAGGTGATGAGCCTGGCCATAACTTTCTCATCCCTTGTTTTCCTCCACCCATTGAAATTTTTAAAACTCAGTCATGGTCTCATCTTTCCTTATTTTGCCTAGCCCCATGCCCTCAAGCCTTCCTGCATCTTTTGCACTTGTTGGCATTCCCACATATATCTTTTTGTAACTATTTTTGCTCTGCTTCAGAGAGTCCTCTAATTACTTGCACTTGTAAGCATGATCTTTTCAATTACCTAAAAAATGGATTCCTTTATAATCTTGTTGCTGTTTTTATTTTTATTTTTTAACAATTCCTCAAGACAGTCCAGGATATGGCAAGAGGGACATGGAACTCATCATCTTTCTCCACCCTGCTTCTGCACCTCTCCTCCATCTCAGTGAGTATCACCTGGTATCACCTGGTTGCCAAGACCAGAAGCTGGGAGTCACCCTTGAACCTCTTCCACATGGACCCATATTTTATCAGTTTTATGTTAGAGAGAGGAGAATGGAGTATTTGCAGAATAATTGCACTTCCGGTGGTTACATAAGCGAATATCCTTGTTCTTAGGAAGTGAACATGGAAACGTTATGTGTTCAAGGAGTATGCTGTGTGCAACCTGTTCCCAAATGTTTAGAAAATAGCTAGCTAGCTATGTAGGTAGGTAGAATGATTTGTCAAACATGGCAAAATGTTAAAATTGGTGGATCTGGACATCTGGGAGTTGGGTATATGTTGGAGTTCTCTATATGGGGTTTGTATTATTTTTCAACTGTTCTGTAAATTTGGAATTATTGCAAAACAAAAAGGGAAAGAATAAAAAATAAAGAAAAATAAAAAAGAGTAAAAAACGATAGAAAATGGGAGTGAGGGATTGCATCTCTGGAGGAGAGAAATAGCACAGGACCCTTGAAAACGCAGGTCGTTTCTGGATTAGCAAGACTGCAGATTTGTAAACAGGGAGATAGAACTGGAGACATAGCTTGGGGATTCCATTGGCTATGGTGTCAGTGTTTTCCCCAACCCTCTCCTTGTGGACATTTCTCTGGAAAGTGGGATTCTGCAGAAATAACTGAATTGTGGAGGAACATTTGGAAGCATCATTTGAGTTGGAGGGAGGAGGGAGCAGTGGGGACGAAGGGAAACAGCAGTTCATCTAAGAAGGTGAGTTTTTTGCATGGCATCTTCCCATCCAAAACTCCATCCTTGATCTTGAGCCTATTGCTAAGCTCTGCCGCTTCGCAGGTTAAGAAGGGATGAATCCGACCAGTTTGATAAATGAGGCGAAAATTGTTCCCCCTTTGAGTAGCAAGGGAAAGACTACTGCTGGTGCAGTAGGTGGCGCCCTTGCCTGGAGCTCAGGACTTTTCTGAGGTTGAAACCCTCCTTGACAAATTTGTTTCTCCTTTGCTCTGGGGACCCCAGTCTCAGAAGTGATGTCTCAAAACCTATGCGAGGAAGGATGGGAAAGAGGATTGCCAGGTGTTGCGACACACCAGGCACGTGGCAGGCACTTTGAACTTGTTCCTCTGCACAGCCACCCTACAGCCTTCCTACTCCTTCTCCGTCTTCCTCCTTCCCGCCTTCTGCTTCTGTTCCCTCCTCCTCTGCCCCCACCTTAATTCTCACCACCACAAGGAACCACCTCCTAGTAAGGACTTACTGGGAGCCAGGCACTAAGCCAAGTCCTCTCATCCATTCCATTTCATTCCATTTCCTTTACAGCTACTGTCATTGGTAGGAACTATTATTGCTCTCCTTTTGCAGATAAGGAAATTGAGCTTCAGAGAGTTAAAGCAATTTTTCAAGACCGCACAGGAAATAAATGGTAGAGCAAGATTTTGAGACCAGTTCAGTCCTCCTCACCTGTGAGGACTTGCTTTTTCTCATGCATTTTTTTTTTTTTAAAGATTTATTTATTTACTTGATCCATTTTAAACACCCCCTTCCCCATTTGCTGTTTTGTGTCCATTTGCTGGGCAATTCTCTGAGTCTGGTTTCATCTCTTCTCATCTTCCTCCTCCAGTCTTCACCAGGATTCGATCCTGAAGACCTCCGATGTAGGAGAGAGGTGTTCTAGCCATCTGTGCCACCTCGGCTCCTGGTTTTCGGAGCTTTCTTAGCATCTCGTCTTGTCTCTCTCCTGTTACGTCATCATCTTGCTGCATGGCTCCCGGGGCCTGGCGGCTCACCGGCACACAGAGCCTGGCGGCCCATGCGCTTTCTATATATATATTTTTATTTTACCGGGAGGTCCCGGGGATCGAACCCAGGTCCCTCCATATGGCAGACGGAGGCCCAACCATTTGAGCCACATCCGCCCCCTATCATGCTTTTTAAGGTTCAGATTTATAAGCACAATCTCTTCCCCACTGTATGCAGCCAAGAAAATTTTCCCTTTGTTCCACACCATAGACAGAAGACTGCATTATATTGCGATTCAGACTTATTTGCATCTTTGGAGTAATTTTAAAGGATGTCAAAATGGCCTGTCCTTACAATATCGCAGATGCTCAAATCTGGAATCTTGAGGCAGCTGCATTGTCAGCTCAGGGGACAGTATGTCTGCTCCCATCCGTTTCTCTCCTTTCAGTAGGCTGGTAGGTCGTAAGCTCCCCTGGATTGCAGAATTGTGTAATTCCTATATTTGTTCACTCCTTCATTCGCTAATTATTTCAGCTAACACTTAGTGATCACCTACCATGCGCCAGGCTCTGTTCTAGAGAGGCACAGTTTAAAAAATATGGTCACTGGTCTCAAGGAGCTCAGTTGAATGGAAGAATCTGACAAATAAGTGTGCTGTGCCATACACTTACACAGGGAATCATGGGGTGCTGTGGGAGTCCCCAGGGGGCCCCTCTCATCTGTTCAGCATTGTGCCTGTCATCAGGAGGGGTGAAAATAATGTCCATTAAATGAATGAATGAACAAACCCATCCTGGGTGAGTCAAGTACAGCTTCCTGGAGGAAGAGAAGCCAGATATGAGAGCAGAAGGCAGGAGGGAGGGTTAGCTGGGTGAAAGGGGTTGGGCAGAGGTGAGGCTGAGGGGAGCTTCTCTATGATGGAGCAGCAGACTGTGTCTCGAGCTCTCGCACCTTCCAGAGCAGGTGTCCGGCTCACGGTGTTGTGTGTAGTGGAGTCTCCGTGAGGCCCCAGGGACTCTCTAGACTGTTCTTTCCAGGCCTCTGCCACACAACTCCAGGGAGGCAACTTCCACCATTCCCTTGTATTATATACACAAGGCATTCACAGGCTGCAGTGTGGCTGGCGCCCCCTGGAGTTGAGCAACATGGTGCTGCTTCTCTCTGCCTGCCCTTTCTGATGCTGCCTGTTATCTGGTTCCCCCTTGCCCAGTTCTCTTGGATTCTTGCCTGCACACACCCATTGCTCCAACGAGAGGGCTTAGCTAGTATCTCTGTCACTTTCTGTGTGTGGTTATCTCCACATGGAACATCCTTTCTCTGTTCTGCTTATCTGAGTCCTTCCAGTCCTGCAAATGCCACCTCCTCCAGGAAGACTTCCCTGATGCCCTCTGCCCCAAATGATCTCTACCTTCTCCAACCCCTTCTACTGTTCGATAGCCCTGACCACACAGCGTAAAAGTTGGTCATGAGTCTTACCCTTTCTCCGTAGCTCAAGAGGTCCTGGAGAAGTGAAAGCACATCCTCAAGGTGAGTCAGGCCCAGCTGAGATTAGAAATCCAGGGTCCCCATGCTTCCAGGGCTTGACAGTTAATCTTGCCACCACCTACTCAACCTCCTTCTCTCTGAATTGAGCCCTAGCTGATTTCTCACCTTTTCCAAGTCTGTAGCTCTTCTCTGCTTCTCCTGGAAACACTGGACTTTCTATTCTAAAGGGAAACAAACAACTCAGACCCATCTGTTTCTTGGCATGTCTCAGAGCGCCCAAAGCCTTCTCTGTGTTTAAATGGGTGCAGGTGTGCTCAGGTGCCTTTCCTTTCACCAGGATACTTTTGGGAATTGTAGACAACATAGACACACACCCATGCTCATGGACACACACTCTAGTGCCTGAAGATACATCACCAAGCCTTTCCCCTTTCTGGTATTTTTAACTCTCTGAACTGAGAGTGAATGGGGGACTAGACCACTAGATCCAAATCTACTTGCTACAAACAGGATTGCCTGGAGGAACAGAGGAATGCGCCCATTACCTGGAGGGATAAACAGGGATGCGCATGGGATTTGGGGCCAGGTAGAAATGGCTCCTGTGAAATCTGTGGGTCCTTGGGCAAGTCGATGGATTCTCTGAGCTTTTGTTTCCTCATCTGTAAACTGGGG
Organism: Cabassous unicinctus; assembly: GCA_029593785.1. Taxonomy (NCBI): domain Eukaryota; kingdom Metazoa; phylum Chordata; class Mammalia; order Cingulata; family Chlamyphoridae; genus Cabassous; species Cabassous unicinctus. Next base: position 34,530 of record JAQZBX010001361.1, read on the forward strand.
CTAAAAGAACGGCGACTCCGTCTCTATCAGATTGTAGCTGCCATCAGTCGCCCTCACTGTCTCCATCACCCTCAATTCATCCTTTACAGGAGCACTGTGGTCGTTCTTTTGTGGCCCCTCCTTTCCCCGTCAATTGTCAATTGTTTCTTATTGGCTTCAAGACAAAGACCAAACTCCCAGTCCAGCACACCAGACATTTAGTTTCCTTTATTCCACAAATATTTATTGAGCACTATGCGCTAGGGACTGTGCTCAGCACTGGGACTCCCACGGTAAATAAGTACAGCCTCTTTCCTGAAGGAACCGGCTCCTTCCCCTCTATTACGATTCTGCCATGCTGAGCTACTTGTGGATCTCAGAACCATTTTGTATCAACCCCTGGCCCTTTGAACATGTTGTTCTCGCTGCCTTTGTCTTACTTCCCCCCTTTGCCTTCTTGGAAGAAGATACTTAGTTTT
>JAQZBX010001361.1:35087-78983 GCA_029593785.1 Cabassous unicinctus
TTTATTTATTTATTTATCCCCCCCTTGCTGCTTGTGTTTGCTGTGTACATTTGCTGTGTGTCTTTTCTGTGTCTGCTTATCTCCTCCCTGCTGTGAGGTCTTGCTGCATCAGCTCACCGCGCCGTGTGGGCCGGCCTGCTCTCACCAGGAGGCCCCGGGAAGCGAACCCGGGGCCTCCCATATGGTAAACGGGAGCTCTATCGATTGAGCCACACCCGCTTTCCTCTAGCAGCTCCTTAAGACCCTGGACCACTGAGTGCTTAAAATGTAACAGGGACCAAGCCAAGTATATGCACATTATCTCATCCAATCTCCACAGCAACTTTATAAGTCCTGTTAGCATCGCCATTTAATAGATATGCAGACTGAGGCTGAGTGGAGTAAAGAAACTCATCGAAGGATTATCAGAGCCAGCATTTGAACCCATGCAGTCTGATTCCAGAGTGGGTGCTCCTAACTATCCCCCTATATTCCCTCCATTGTAATGCCCAATAAACATGTTGAGTGAGTGAACTTCACATTACAGCAATTGTTTCCTCTCATTACAATTATGCATGTGCATCCTCTAGCCCATGCTTTTCATACCACCTGCTGTGAAGGACTAGTTTTATTTTTTAAATTTCCCATTTGCCATGGACCAATACTTGTGTACAATACAATATAAATGAATTTCTGGAGAAATTATTATGCCCTAGGGTATCGTGACAATATCAAAGTACTATAATTTTTCCTTTAAATATTAACTCTCCACTTCTGCACTAGTTCATCACGGCCACTTTTGACCTGTTACACCACCTGGGCCTGATGACAGCTTTTTCATATCTTTCCCAGTTTCATCCATTGTTAAGGTCTGTTGGGTTCTCTCTTCTGGAGACTATTGTGGTCACTGAATTTCCCGACCCATGCCTTGTGGCAGCCCCTCAACAGCGTGGCTCGTGGACCGCCTTTGAGTAGCACAGCTCTAGCCGACTGCCGTCTCAGATTAGTAAACGGCTGCAGAACGCTTCAGGATTCTTTACCTGAGGGCTTTGAAGAGGGCTGGAAAGCTGCAAACCTTGTGAATTGCAAGGAATAGCCTTTCACTGTGAGATGGATCCCTGCCCCAGGGAAGCATTTCATTCACCAGAGGGTGGTCCTACACACATGGAACCAGGCAACGCCTGCCTCCATGAGCCCATTTGAAGACGTCTTCTTAGCAGTTTGAGGGGCATATTAGGCCCGGACCTAAAAACCAGTCAAAACGACTCTTTCAACAGGATATATTGCTCTTTCATGCTCAGTTGATTTTGGAAGGGGATGATGAACAGTTCTACTGATTCAGAACTAATGAAGGATGTTGTTAATGTGGGAAAGTGTGGGAGGGGTAGGGAGTGGGGTATATGGGAATACCCTACATTTTTTATGTATCATTTATATAATCTAAGTATCTTTAAAAAAAAAGAAAGGCAGGGGTATTATTGACAAGTTTTCTGGTAGAACATTATATTTTGAAAGATCTCATTTTGAAGTTTTTCATTGTACTTTAACATACTGGCTATTTTTGACAAAAATAGCAGGGGATCATTGAGAAGCAGGGCTGGGGAAATATACTTTGATGCAAAATCATAAATAGCATCACACTTTGTAACTTGAAAGGACCCACAGAGGTCTAGCTGAAGGCTCTCACTTTACAGGTGAGGAGATTGAGCTTCGGAAAGATTTAGTTCCTGGGCCAAGGACACATGGCTTGTTAATAAATGAGCTGGAATGAAAATTCTGCATCTTGATCATGTCAGCCAAACATTTATTGAGTATTGGAGAAAAAACAGTTACAGGAATGAGAAAGAAAAAGCAGAAGTTTCCAGTTCTCTTAAGCTTGCTGAGCTGGTTAAGCTTCCACCCTAGTAGCAGTCCCTGATTCCACCTGTTTACCCAGTATTTTCAGAATGGTCACAAGGTACTAATGATATCATTCCCAGTGGTTGGCATCCTTCGGACCACCAAGCTGTTGGCCAATTCCCATATTCATGAAGTCTCCACCCAAATAAGTAATGTTTTTGGCTCAAATATACAATTATATGATTCATTACTTTTCAAATACAGGTAGATGCTGTTGTAATTATTCACCCAGAAACCCCAAGGTGGGAAGATGGGAGGCAGGTCAATTTACAAGGTTACATTCTGGGTCATGTAAATCCTTGTGCTGGTGGTGATATTGGAGTGATACTTACCATTTAGCAAATTTTTTGAGATCCAGGCACTGTACTAGACACATTATTTCATTTAATCCTTACAAAACCCCCATGAAGTAGGTATTATAAGGCTCATTTTAAGATGAGATAACAGACTCAGAAGGTCACCATGGGGCTTCTGGTTGGGCACCATCTTCAGTCCTCATTTTTGTGAGTTCACAGGGGCAGGAAGTACACCAGCTGCCTCAGTCCAACCATCTGTTGAAGTAAGTCCTTTTGCTCAGCGGGGAGGGAGAGAAGGAGAGAAGAGAGAGGGAAGAATTTTTCAATAATTTCTGAACACGTTTTGGATTTGATGTTTATTGCACTGATGTGAATCACGTGTCCACCTTTGAATCAATCACTGTGGCCAGGAAGATGGAGCACATGCTGATTGGTGAGGCCTGAGTCCTGGGATTACCTCTAGAGCACGGAACAGGGGCAAGCCCCGGGCAAACCACGTGCCCAGAAATGGGGAGGGGTGGTTTCCCACAATAAAATTTGGGGGCTTATATCTGAAGAAGAGGAAATTGATGGTGGGGAGATAAAAAAGAGTAGCTGTATATTGCCTGACTGCTTTTAACTAGTTCCTATCACCTAAACTTAACTTACTGAGAACAACGGAGAGGTATGGGCTTTGCATCTTTGCAAACCCGTTTGAAGCCTTGCTCTCCCAATTCCTAGCCAAGTGATCTTGGGCAAGTTGCTGAACATCTGCAAGCCTTAAAAATGGATATCATATACTTTCCACACAGCATTTATTTTGAGACTTAAATTGTATCATATACAGTGTCTGGCACATAGTAGATATTCATATAATACCAGTTCTTTCCTCTTTTCTATATTGATAACACCTTAGCCATACTTATGTTTGTTATATCATTTATACACTTTTCATAAGACTCTTGTACTACCCATTGGAACAATCTATCATCTAGCTGCTTCTGCTTCTTCCTTATTATCATCAGTCTATGATATCCAAGGATTAATCCATCCATCCATCCATCTATCCATCCAACATTAACTGAATGTCTCTTCTATGTCAGGCTCTGATATAGGTAGAACTTGCTGAGGAAAAAAGCCTACAGTCTAGCAGTTCCAGAATTTCTCTTTCTTCACCCCAACCAACTCCCGTTTTCCTCCATGTCAACTAAGTAATGACTTCACTGCTGGTCTTAAAATTCAGCAGATCCTCCTTCTAACCCTCAAGATTGTTACAGGGATCAAATGAGATAAAGGATATGGAAAAGCCTTCAGGGCCAGAAGGCCCTAAACAAACTTAGAAGATTTGTCTTGGCTCAACTTTCAGACCTGGGAGGAGAGAGGAGGGAAGGCCTTAATTTTTCATTGCTGCTGTAACAAAAGACCATAATGGTAGTGGCTTAAAACAATGCAAATTTATTACCTTACAGTCCTGGAGGTCAAAAGTCCAAAATGGGTCCCACTGGGATAAAATCGAAGTGACAGCAGGGCTACATTCCTTTGGGTGCCCTCGGGGAGAAGCCATTTCCTTGCCCTTCCCAGTTCCTAGTGGCCACCTGCCCTTGTGGGCTCACGGTGCCTTCCTCCATCTTCAAAGCTGGCAATCACATCACTCTGGCTCTGCTTCTGTCAGCACCCCTTCTCTGACTATTCTGCCTCTCTCTTCCATCTTTTAAGGACCCTTGGGGCCACTTGGGTAATCCAGGATAATCTCCTTTCTTAAAATCCTTAAATTAATTACGTCTACAAAGTCTGATTTGTCCTGTAAAGTAACACATTCACAGGTTCTGAAGATTAAGAAGTGACATCTTTGGGGCAGCATTTTTCTGCCTCCCACAATACAATCACCATGTATGCTCCCTTGGAAAAGTTGCTAAGCCCAAGTTTTCCTATTTGAAAAATAAGCCTAATAATAGTACCACCATCATAGAATTGTCATGAAGGTTAAATGTGAACGCTCTTGTGAATAATTTAGCACAGGGGTGGTGTGTAGTAAACACTCATTAGTTATAGTTATTATTACTCTTATATTATTAGTCCTTTGAAGTGATTCCCTCTTCAGCTTTCATGGGGAGTGACTAGAGAGAAAGGGTCAAATAGAGTTGGAGTGTAGCTCTCCATTCTACTTGTTTTTCTTCTCCTCCTCCTCCTTCTTCTAAAGTCCAGGCATTATCTCTGGGATGGTGTATTAGTCAGCCAAAGGGGTGCTTATGCAAAATACCAGAAATCTGTTGGTTTTTATAAAGGGTATTTATTTGGGGTAGAAGCTTACAGTTACCAGGCCATAAAGCATAAGTTTCTCCCCTCACCAAAGTCTATAGCCACGTATTGGGGCAAGATGTCTGCCGATGTCTGCCAAGAGTTCAGGCTTCTTGGGTTTTTCTCTTCACGGGCTCCATTTCTCTCTGGGCTCAGCTGCTGTGCTCTTTCCACAAGGCCAGCTGTAAACTATCAGGTGAAGAGCTTGTCTCTCTTCCCGGGGCTTCTAAGGAGCTGTCTCTATTCCTCTGTGTTTTTCTCCTGTGTGTTCACTTTCCAGGCTCTAGCTCAAAACTCCAACTCTCTTCTCTACCATGTAGTTTTCTCTGTGAGTCCCTGCCCACCAAGGGGCGGGGACTCAACATCCTACTGATGTTGATGGCCCAATCAAAGCCCTAATCATAATTTAATCATACCCAGGTGCAGACCAGTTTACAAACATAATCCAATACCTATTTTTGAAATTCATAAACAATGCTAAACTGCTACTGTGGAACTTTTCTCATTCTAAAATCTTGGAAACCTTTTAAAGAAAAGAATAATAATTGTTTGCCACAGTCAGAAATAGAACTTTAAGTTCATGAAAAGTGTGTGTCAGTCAGTGTGTATATTGGAGAATGAATGTGTTGGGAAGATGTGGGAAGAACTAAAAAATAAATGTCTTTGCCCAAAGGCAAAGTCTTGTTATGACATATCCAGCACATGCATTGCATGCTGTTTTTTTTTTTTCCTCTTCTTTTTCTTACCTGCCTAGAAAATATCTGGATCTGCCAAAGCAATCTGATTTTCATTTACAGGGACTGCAGGTATCACTTCCAAATATTGTTCAGAATAAAATTTAACTGAAAATGTAATCAAATTGAAAAGTTGCTTGACAAGCCAGGGTCACATTCATAAGGAGACGTTTGTTCATGCCTCAACCATGACAGGGTCTGCCCTGGCATCTGAGGGGATGGCTGGCATGTTTGTCCCATCACTCATCATCCCTGCTGTGAGGCAGCCTCCCTCAGCCCCAGTCTGGCTGCACTGTATTTGCTTAAAGGTCAACTGTCAGAGAAGCAGAGTGCAAGCCCTTACTGGGGAAGCACCAAAAATAGGTCCCTTTTGATTTCTCTGTAGAATCCCTGCCTTCCGAATTTGAATTGTTAAAAAATGGAGACTTTACTCCTTTGGAGGAGGGCTCTTCCTGTGTCTTTGATTTTGTAAGAACTGGTTGATTGCAGCCAGGAATCCATGAGTCTATGCCACTGTAGCCGCACTCTTCCCCTGTGTCTCCTTCTCAAAGCTGGACTGTGCAAATGGGATGAAGCATTTCCCTCAGCAGAAACCCAGAACCCTGGGGTAACATTGGGAAACTGGGGTGTTATCTGCAGAAAGGTGACTGTGCCATCCCATGAGATGCCTGATAGAGACAGAAAATTATATAGTTCTAGAATCTGACAGACCTAGGATTTAAATCCTGTCCTTTGTGTGTGACATTAAACAAGGCATTAGAGTTCTCTAAGTCTTGGTTTCCCTGTATGAAAACTATCGCCACTAATAGTTCATTTTATGCCAAATTCACAAGCTTGTTGGTGAGGTATTAGTCAGCCAAAGGGGTGCTGATGCAAAATATCAGAAATCAGTTGGTTTTTTAAAGGGTATTTCTTTGGGGTAGAAGCTTACAGTTACCAGGCCATAAAGCACAAGTTACCTCCCTCACCAAAGTCTCTCACCATGTGTTGGCTGATGTCTGCCAAGAGTTCAGGCTTCCTGGGTTCCTCTTTTCCCGGGGCTCAGCTGCTCTGCTCCTCTGTGTGCTTATTTCCCAGGCTCCAGCTCAAAAATCCAACCTCCCTTCTCTGCAGTGCAGTTTCTCTGTGAGTCCTCGCCCACCAAGAGGGCGGGGAGTCAACATCCTACTGATGTGGCCCAATCAAAGCCTTAATCGTTATTTCATCAAGTAAAAGTAAAACCTCTGAATCCAATACACTTTAATATGCCCAGAGGCAAAGACCAGTTTACAAACATAATCCAATATTTCTTTTTGGAATTCATCAATAATATCAAACTGCTACAGGGTTAGATCAAGATTTTGGGAGATTCTCATATGTATCTCAGGTGGCCAAGAAATAAATGGTCTTATGAGTTCCTGACTAGTGACCCTCTAATCTAGATGGGGAGAAGTTTCCATTTCTTGTGCCATGCTTGAATGATTGGTAGTGACATCCTGGAGTGGTGAGATGAGATGGATTATGAGAATATGTAAAAACTCAGTGGGAAGAGACTTGATTGAGTTGAAATGGGCATACCTTGGGTTTAGGAGGAGAGGTAGGTAGCAAGGATGTCCTTTATGGGTCAGCTGAAGTTGGAGGTAATCCACTCTAAGATGTCTTCCAGCATTGAATCAATTAACATTTTCTCTCCCTTCCTTCCTTTCTTCCTTCCTTCCTCCCTCCCTCCCTCCCCCTCCCTCCTTCCCTTCCTTTCTTCCTTCCTCCCTTCCTCCTTTAGAGAGTATTTTCTCAAACAGCCTTAGTTTCCTAAGGCTGTAACAAATTATGACAAACTCAGTATTTTAAAATGACACAAATTTATTCTCTTATAGTTCTGGTGGTTAGAAATCCAAAATTAGTTTCACTGGGCTAAAGTCAAGATGCCAGTAGGGCTGGTTCCTTTCAGAGGCTTTAAGGAAGAAGCCTTTCTTTCCTATTCTAGCTTCTAGAGGCTGCCTGCATTCCTCAGTTCATCGCCCTGTCCTCCCTTGAATCACCCAAGTTCTTGCTTCCGTCATCAAATCTCCTACTTTTTCCTTTGACCTTCTTGCCTCCTTCTTATAAAGACGCCTTCTCCCCCTGGATAACCCAGGATAGTCTCCTCATCTCAAGTTCCTTAATTTAATCACATCTGCAACTACACTTTGCAGGTAACATTCAAAGGTTCTCAGGATTAGGACATGGAGATCTCTTTTTTGGGGGGTGGGGTGGGGAATAGGGGCCATCATTCAGCTGCCATGGTATTGAAGAGGCAACGTGGAGTAATGGAAAGGACAGGATCTGTGTTTGAATTCATGTTCCTCTAATTGCTGGCTTTGTAAACTTGGGGAACTCACTTACCTTCTTTGAGCTAGTTTCCTCAAATATAAAATGGGTATAATATTACCCACTCCATACGGTTGCTGTGAGAATACATTTATACAAGAGAGTATATGGGAAGCAATTAATATAGTTCTGAGGACACAGCAGGTTCTCAGTAAATGGTAGCTACTTTGTTTCCCTTGCTTTATTGTTATTCCAAATTTATATCTGCTTTCCAACTTAATGTTTCTGTTTTCCACAGAAAGTCAGAGCTATTTTGGACCAAATTCCCCCTAGTCTGCCTTAGGTAGTCTAGGATGAGGGATATGAGCAGTGGCTGGCTACCAAGGGGCACACAGGCAAAGGAATGTCTTCACCTGCGGGGAGATCAAGGCTCGCTTAGCCCTTCCTCGTGGGTCAATGGCTAAGGAAGCCCTTGTCCTAAATGCAGGACTCTGTCTCATCTGACCTCCTGGCACAGAAGGTTGCTGTATGCCTCTTCCAGGTAACTGAGAACTTGATGTCTCTATCTCCAATTCCACTTCCCAGGACCAGTCTTGCCCTAAATCACAGGATATTCAACCAGCCTGAGGCTCCCTGCACCCATTGTTCAGCCTCAAGATCCCCTGCTGCATGGCCAGTGTGGCCCGAGCTGCTTTCATACCAGCCTTCTGCCTCGTTCCTGATGCGGCTCCTTTGCTTTTACTTCTTTCCTGTTCTGAGGAGCTACCTGATGTCTAATTGTTCTCCTAGTGCTACAGCCTGCCAAACTCTGGCCAGCCTTACCTGTAGAAATTGGGACTTTGTCCTAAAGCCCAATTCAGGAGACAGAAGAAATTCCACACTGTTAGTGTTCCCTGATATTCAGCTACCTGCTTGGCAATCTTGAGTCTCAGATTATCTGGATTTGTGTTTGGTCTTTCTGTTGGTCAACATCCAACCATCGGTCCATCCGTCTATCTGTCCATCCATCCATCCATTCACCTATCATTTATTGAACCTTTACCATATCCCAGGTAAAGAGATAAATGAAATAGAGTCCTGGCCCTCAAGGAGCTCACAGTCTAATAGAAGAGACAAGCAAACAAACAGTTAAGCGATAACAACATGAGATATCACTCAATTCATACATAAAAGAAGTCCAATAGGATCTCAGTGGAGGAAGGATTAAATTTTGAGGTAGTAGGTCAGAGAAGTCTTCACAGAGGAAGTGACATGATCTGACTATTGGAGACTGAGTAGGAGTTTGCTAAGTGGATGAGGAAGAAAATTGCTACTGCCAAGTACCTGCCCAGCCTGCAGCCTTCTTCCTTTAACTCCAGGCTGGTTACTCCTAACTCCCAGCTGCCCCAAAGATTAGTTGGGGCAGAAATTTGTCCTTTTGGCTACCCCAGGGCAAGTATAATTTACTTGCTTATTTGATTATTCTGCTTCCCACCACTAAAATGTAATCTCTGTGAGGTTGGGGTGGGGCTTGCCTATTTTAGTTCCTTGAAGCTAATTACCCTTAAAATTTTTAGAAGATCTCCCAATTGTGGGGCTCCATGTCTGATGCAGGACAAGTCAACAGGAACTACATGCTGAGGCAGGGATTAGGATGCAGGCAGTTTATTGGGCAGTACTCCGGGAATTAATGCTAGTGGAAGAAGGAAAAGAAGCAGGACCAGGCAAAGAGTGAAGATGAGCCTCTATAAAATCACTACCAGGCCTTGGCCAAGCTCATGGTGGTGGTGGTGGGGCTCTGAAGTTGGGACAGCCCTTTAGAGCTGTCCTGAGATGGAATGACAGTCATTGGGTGCAATCTGCACTGGACGGGGGTGTGGCCTGGGGATATCTGAAGCTCATTTCCTGAGGGGGATGGCAGATGAGGGCTGTTAGCTGGCCCCACTCCCAGCTGTTGGGAGAGTAGGTCCTTCAGTTATGACAAAGGAATCTGGATGCTACAGCACAGTGGATGCTACAACTTTCAACTAAAAAAAGGGTGTTTTGGATGTTCCCTTTCTATACTGCCTGGCATTTTGGTACAGATGTGGAACCTAAGAGTGTCCAATCACACATGGAGCAATGCAAAGGAGGAACTCTGTCAAGATGTTTCTCATGGCTTAAGTAGAGTGAAGGGTCCACAGCCATGCGGTCTGGGGGCAGGTGTGGTGGAGCTGGCAACAGAGTGAGAGAATTCCGGGGGTTTTGTGGGCTATTTCCAGCAGATGAGTCGGCCACAATGGGAGCAGATTATGTTGTCTTCCTGTTTCTGTCCAAATCTTGTTTGCCATTCTTTTTGTGAATACTGTGATTTGCTGATACGATATAAACCAGAGTCAGTTTATGACGTTTTCTTCCCTTTGCTTCAATCAATAGAAGGTATGGCATCATGTAAGCACGTAGTGCCTGCCCTGAGACATAGCTTTCCTGCTTTGTTTTTCTTCATATCTTTTTACATCATCTGAACTACTGAATAGTTTACTTGCTCATTTTGTTTACTATCTGTTTCCCTCCACTAAAATGTAAGCTCTGTGAGGTTGGGAAGGGGGCTTGCCTATTTTAGTTACTGTGGTATTATGCTCATAGAAGGGTGCCATCATTGTAGGTGATGAAGAGATATTTGCTGAATGAAAATGTGCACAGTGCTTTGCCTGTCATCTCCCTTAATCGTCATCATGACATTTTACTCATGAACACATTGAAGCTCAGACTGGGTTATTGACTTGCCCCAGGTCATCTAGTAGACTTGGGCTTTGAACTCAGGTCTTTCTGGTGCAAAGTTTGAGCATGGGCTCTATAGGCAAGGCTGGTTTCTAAAGGGAGTAAAACCCTACTTCCTTTTCCCTTGGTTCCATTCTACCAGGCCCAGCACCTACTCTGGGTCCATCCTAGGGAATATGCGGATGTTGAGACAGGGCCCTGAGGTTTGTTTTTCTCTTTGTTTTGTTTTAGGCGGCACTGGGGATTGAACCCAGGGCCTCATACATGTGAGGCAGGCACTCGGCCACCGAGGTACATCTGCTCCGCAGGGTCCCGAGTTTTAGGAGCAAGCATGATAACTTCTCAGCTCTGACAGTCCTCTCTGGTGCCCCCACCCTAGCCAGCCACAGCGCAGTTCTGCAGGGCTTCCTCCTTCCACTGTATGCATTTACAAGTGCATCCCATAAATCTCAAGAATTGAAATACACACTGAACCAAATAACTCACCCTACCTGAGCCTGCTGCTTAATCACCAAAAAGGTCCATGTGATGAATGGCTCCTCTCTTCTGGATACAATGTTATGCCACAGGAAGAATAAATTGCAGACACAGCAGTCTTTTGAAACATTATAAATGAAACCCATCCCTTCCTGTCTCTGCCTTAAGGAAGTTGTTATGGCATCTTGAGAGGAGAGATGTGCCCAAATTCATCACCAGTCCACATGTATTGAGCACCTGCTGTGTGCCAGACACTGTGATAAGCTCTGGGGATTCAGGATAGAATAAGACACAGTCTTCGCCAGTGGCTGGGCCTCCATCGACGTACACACATCTCCACTGGTAACTGCAGGTGCTTGTGCATAGTACACGGCAGGGAAGGCCCTTGGCCTCTTGAAGACTTGGTATACTCATCTGGAAATGGGATCAAAAGACCCACTGGTTGTCATCACAAAAGAGTCTCTGGGGAGATGCCCAGTGCTGTGCTTGGCACATGGGAGGCACTACTGCATTTGTGTGTCTGTGAAGGTGGGAGAGTTAGAGGCAGGAGGCAGGCGTGATGAGCACACACGGGGCGGTGCATCCTGCGAGGAACTGGGCTATGAGCTCAGTCCTCAAGGGAGCCTTAGCAGCATTCACAGCCCCTCACAACTTGACCCATGTCTGCTAAGCCAGACCGGTTCGACCCCAAATCAAACTTGGAATAGGATGATCATTTGAACACCTCTAGGTCAGGAAGTTTTGTGACCTCCTGTGGTTAAATTCTGCCTTGGTTGTTTTTTTTAGCTGAAAGTCACTTCTTACTTTATGGGCTGTGGGATGTGATCTAAACTATCCCATTTAAGAGCATTGCCTTGTTTGTTTTTTTGTGAATTATATAGGATTAGGAGAAGATTAGAGGCATCATTAAAAACATGACCTAGGAGGTGGTATTTAAGTTCCAGCTCAGCCTTTCACTAACTGTGTGACCCTGAGCTATCTCTTCACCATTTTAGCATTGATTTCATGACCTGTAAACAGACAGATAGACAGCCAGCCAGCCAGCCAGCCAAAGATTATGATACCCACTTAACATGGTTGTCATTAGTAACACATTGATGTCATCTATGTAAAGTGCTCAGCATACAGAACAAGCAGCTATGAAGGGCAAATATGTTAGTAACTATTATGAAGAAGAAAAGGGTGGAACAAGAGACTGAAAGGATAAGAGAAAGAAAGAAGAAGGAATGGTGAAGAACAAAGCTGGAAAGGAAGGGTGAAGTGGGCCCAGGTGGCCGTGGGCACTCGCAGCCCATATTTGAAGGGTTGTTCTATAAAGAAAGTGAGAGAAATTCTTGGTTTCTTCAGAGTTTGCTCAGGACCAACTCATACAAGTGGCAGGGAAACTGGTCTTGTTTAATATGAAGAACATCCATTAAAGAAGGGGGCATTTACGTCAGAGCTGGAGAGATGAATGACAGGGACGTTGAGAGAGGATTTACAAGTAATACAGAATCCTCATACACTTGCACGTCCTTACTCATAATACATCTTGATAAACATGTACTGAGTGAATGTTTTGTTTCTTTGAGTAATATAAACAGTCACTTAAGTCTGAGCGGTGGGCCAAGAGCAGGGCTAAACGCTTGTAATATACCTTGAATATCCATCACCACTTTCTGAGGCAGGTGCTCTCGTCATTTCTTTTTAGGTTTAAGACTCCATACCTGCAGAGAGATTAAACAGCTGACCCAAGGACCAAGTGGAGGAGTTGGGTTGTAAATTATGAAGGAAAGCTTCCAAATTCCAAGACCGCTATTGTAGCATTCCCTGTGTGCCCTGTGATTTATTTGTTGACAATACATATCGGTTTCTCCTTCTAGGCTGTGAGCTCCTCAGATGCATGAAAGCTACCCTGTTTATCGTGATGTCTTCTGTGCCTTACCACTCCAGGCAGAAAAGGTGCTCAATCAGTATATTTTGAAAGAATGAATATGTGAATTAGATTAAATAAAAAAGAATATGAAAAGATGAGGAGGAGAAAGGAAATGCTAATTGGATTCCTAATGTGTGTCAGGCTTTGGGGGCATTTTACTTGCACTATCTCGCCTCCTTTTAGGGGGGCTCTCTCTTCTGCAGAGGTTGAAAAGCTAAAAGCTTCATTTTCAGACATGCCTGCAGCTAACCAAGGTTAATCTTGAATGAGATTTAGAAGGTTTGAAAGGTGGAGCAGGGCTCACCAGTCCCTTTATCATGGAGCCCTTGCTTCCCTCTGCAGCCTCCGCGTTCACTGCTCTTTTCCCTCCTCCTGCTCACTCTAGGCATCCTCCTATGGGCCCAGATCTCCCTTGATCCTTTGCTGGGAGCTTTGCTCTCCATATCCTTTTCTTCCTGGCTGACTCCCACTATTATTTCTCCTCCTCCTCCTTCTTCTCCTCCTCCTTCTTCTCCTCCTCCTCCTCCTCCTTCTTCTTCTTTTTAGATTTTTCCTCTTTTATTCTAAAATTTTTATAGTTTTGCAATTCAATTTACATTTAAGTCTATAAACTATTTCGAGTGTATTGGGTTTAATAGAGAAGTTGTGGGTTTACAAAACAGTCATGCATAAAATACAGGATTCCCATGACCTGCACCTTACATTGGTGTGGAAGATTTGCTAAAATTGATACAAATTTTTATAATTGTACTATTAATTAAAGTCCATGGTTTAACTTAGGGTTCATTGTTTGTGTAGTATAGTTACATGGATTTAAAAAATTTTTTCTGTTACCATATGTACAATCTAACATTTCCCCTTTAAATCATATTCAGATATATATTTCAGTGCTCTTAATTGTGCTCAAAATGTGCTACCATCACCCCATCCATTACCAGAACGTTTCCATCATTCCAAATAGAAACTCTGTACAGGGCTTAACTTACCATTCCCTATCCCCACCCCGGTAACCTTTAGTCTAGATTCTGACTCTATGAATTTGCTTATTCTAATTGTTTCAAATCAGTGAAAGCATACAATATTTGTCTTTTTGTGTCTGGTTATTTCACTCAACATGATGTCTTCAAGGTTCATCCATGTTGCCACATGCATCAGTACCTCACTTTTATGGCTGAATAATATTCCATTGTATGTATATACCACATTTTATTTATCCATTCATTGGTTGATGGATACTTGGGTTGCTTCTATCTTTGGGCAATTGTGAATAATGACCAGTGTGCAAATAGCTGTTCGAGCCCCTGCTTTCAATTCTTTTGGGTATATATCTAATAGTGGGATTCCTGGGTCATATGGTAGTTCTATGCTTAGCTTTCTGAGGAACTGCCAAATTGTCTTATGCAGTGGCTGCACCATTTTACATTGCCACCAGCAATGAATGAGGGTTCCTATTTCTCCACATCTTTCCAACACTTATTTTCTGTTTTTGTTTGTTGTTTGTTTTATAGAAGTTGTTCTAATGAGTGTGAAATGATATCTCATTGTGCTTTTGATTTGCATTTCCCTGATGGCTAACAATGTTGAGCATCTTTTCATGTGCTTCCTGGCAATTTGTGTATCTGCTTTGGCAGATTTCTATTCAAGTTTTTTGCTCATTTTTTAACTGGTCAATTTTTTTTTGTTAAGTTGAAAGATTTCTTTATATATACTGGATATTAATTCTTTATCATATATGTGGTTTCAAAATATTTTCTCCCATTGGGTAAGTTGTCTTTTTACTTTCATGATTAAAGTCCTTTGAAACATGAAAGTTTTTAATTTTGATGAGTTCCTATTTTTCCTTTTGTTTCTTGTGCTTTGTTTATTAAGTCTAAGAAACCATTGCCAAACATAAGGTCCTGAAGATGCTTCCTTATGCTTCTAGGAGTTTGATAGTTCTAGCACTTATATTTAGGTCTTTGATCCATTTTCAGTTGATTTTTGTATATGGTGTAAGGTGTATATGTGGGGGTCCTCCTTCTTTGTGTGTGTGTGTGTGTGTGTGTGTGTGTGTGAATGAATCCAGTTTTCCCTGCACCATTTGTTAAAGAGAAAAGTGAGTGATTTCTGCTCACTTGTCAAAAATCAGTTTGCTCTAAATGTGAGAGTTGATTTCTGAGCTCTCAATTCTTTTCCACTGGTTTATATGTTTTCCTTGTGCCAATACCATGCTGTTTTGATCTCTGTGGCTTTGCAATAAGTTTAAAGATCAGGATGTGTGAGCCTTACAACTTCATTTTTCTTTTTCAAGACAGTTTTAACTATTCTGGGACACTTTAACCTTCCATGTAGATAGGATGATTGGCTTTTCCATTTCTGCAAAGAAAGTTGTTGGAATTTTTATTGGAATTGCATTGAATCTATAAATTGCTTTGGGTAGTATTGACATCTTAATGATATTTAGTCTTCTAATCTATGAACATGGAATATCCTTCCACTTATTTAGGTCTTCTTTAATTACTTTTAGCAATATTTTGTAGTTTTCTGTGTATAAGTCCTTTACACCCTTGGTTGGATTTATTAAACAATGATATCAAAACTGCTTAAAAAATGAAGGAAGTTACAGAGAAAGAATTACAGAATATCAGGAAAACAATGGATTAACAATATAAGAGTCTAAGTGAAGAGATAGAAATTTTAGGTAGGACCCAAATTGAACTACTGGAGTTGAAGACTATAATAACTGAAATGAAAAATGCCCAGAAGGATTTCAAAAGCAGAATGGAGTTAGCAGAAGAAAGAATCAGTGAACTTGAAGACAAGGCACTTGAAATGAGTCAAGCTGAGGAGCAGAAAGAAAAAAGAAGTATTAAAAGCAAAAATTTCCTAAGACATCAGGCACATCAATACATGCATTATGGGAGACCCAGAAGGAGAAGAAAGAAAGGGGAAAAAGGAATAGTCAAAGAAATAATTACAAAGAACTTCCCAAACTTAGCAAAAGATGTGAATATGCACAGTCAAGAAGCTCAGAAAACACCAGAAGATAAACATGAAGAAAAATACACCCCATCATAGATTGATTACATTATCAAATGTAAAATATAAGGAGAGAGTTCTGAAAGCTGCAAGAGAAAAGCAATGTATTACATATAAGGGACTCTCAATAAGATTGAGTGCTAATTTCTCATCAGAAACAATAGAGGTTGAAATATATAAAGTGCTGAAGGAAAACTGCCAGCCAAGAATTTTATATCCAGTGAGACTATCTTACAAAAATGAGGGAGAGAGTAAGACATTCTCAGATAAACAAAAGTGGGAGAAGTACATCACTGCTAGACTTGCCCTATAAGCAATACTAAAAGGAGTTCTTTAGTCTGAAATGAAAGGACACTAGAAAGTGGTTCAAAGCTGCATAAAGAAATAAAGACCTGTGGTAAAGGTAACCATTTGGGTAATTATAAATGCTAGTATTATAGTATTATATTGTATTGTTTGGTGTGTAACTCTACTTCTTACTCTCTGCAGGTGCTAAAATGCAATTGCCTAAAAAGTAATGATAAAATCTAGGCTTTTGGACATACAATGTACAAAGATATAGGTGGTAACAAGTACAAAAAATGATGGGAGACAAAAGGGTATAAGAAAAGTATATGTGCATTACTGAAGTTGAATTGTTATCAAACCAAATATAATTGTTATATATTTTGTATGTTAAATTTTAACCCTATGGTAACCATAAGGAAAACAGATGAAAACTATATACAGATATAAATGGGAAGAGTGTATTAGTCAGGGTCCTCTCAGGAAGCAGAATCAACAGGAGATATCTGTCAATAATATGAGATTTTATAAGAGTCTGTCATGTGACCGTGGGGATGCACAAGTGCAGGTTCCACAGGCAGGCTGCAAACCAGGGGCTCTGATGAAAGTCCAATGAAAGGTCCTTGATGAGTTTCTGGGAGAAGTTGGCTGTCCAATGACGAGCTGGGAAGTTCTCTCTGAATGTTGAAATCGCTTCCCCTTTTAAGGCATTCAACTGATTGGATAAAAGCGTCACCCATTGCTCATGCAATCTCCCTGATTGATGCAGATGTAATCAGCCATCCATGCAGTAAACTCACTGGTGATCGAAGTCCATAAATGCTCTTGTATTACAATTAGTCCAGTGCTTGCTGGACCTAACACCTGGACACAATTACCTGGCCAAGTTGACACATTAGCCTAACCATCACAGCACTTAATATGGTATAACACAAGAAAGCAATTAAATATACAAGTAAGATTTAATGGATGAGAGGGATAAAAAAGCTATAAGACTTACAAAGTCTACAGAAGAAAAACCTGTGTTATCAGTAGTGACTTTAAATGTAAATGGATTAAACTCTCCAGTAAAAAGCAGAAATTGGCAGAATGAATAAAAAAGCATAACCCAACTGATGCTATCTGCAAGAGATTCACCTTGAAGTCAAAGGTACAAGTAGGTTGACAGTAAAATGATGGGAAAAATATATACCATGCAGTAGTAAACAAAAGGGAGCATGTAGTGGCAGAAGAAGTCAGAAAGTGGGTACTGATTTTTATTTACTTTTATTTGAGAAGTTATAGGTATACAGAAAAATCATGCAGAAAATACAGAGTTCCTATGGAGCATACCATCCTATTATTAACACCTTGCATTAGCGTGTTACATTTGTTACAACTGATGAAAGAACATTTTTATAATTGTGCTATTAACTATAGTTCATGGTTTACATCAGAGGTCACTGTTAGTGTTGTCCAGTTCTATGAATTTTTTTCTTTACACTTTTATTCTAGTAACATATATGCAACCTAAAATATCCCCTTTCCACAACATTCAAATATATAATTCAGTGCTGTTAATTAAGTTCACAATGCTGTGCTACCATCATTACCATCCATTACCACAACATTTCCATCACCCAGAAAGAAACACTGTACAATTTAAACATTAAGTCCCCAATCTCTAGCCCTACCTTGGCCCCTGTTAACCTATATTCTAGACTCTGACACTGTGAAATTTGAGAAGGCGTTAAGTTGAGGTTTGTTAAATGAGTAAAGGGAAAGTAAGGCTGAAATGAAGACCTAATCAGAACTAATGCCTCTGGGCCTTGGTGCAATGCTGTTAGGGTACCACAGAGTGGCGGACGGTGCTTCAGTCCATCAGCCTGAGAAATACGGCTGCCTTTCCCACTTGGTAAGGGAGTAACTGAGGGAAGATACTGCTTACCTTTCTGTGAGCACCTGAAGCTCTACTCTTCTTTGGCCTAAAGTGTTTCTCATTCCCGAGAGGCTGCAGAACAATTATCACTGGATAATGGGAAAGCTCATACTTTCCAACCCCAGTATGGTACCTTCAAGGAATTATTCTGGCCTTGCTAGTGTGCACCAAGTTCTGTACTAAATGCATGCCAGTCATTTGTGGACCTTGTTTCCTGAACCACTCAATGTTGTCTCACCTTTATCTCAATTCATGTATTAGTTAGGACTCTTGGTTGCAAGGGTTGTAAAATGGGAATTTATAGTAGCATATACCTAGAATGTCTAGTTGTGGGTTCAGGAATAGTTGGATCCAGGGTCTCAAATGGTTTCATCAGGGATTTGGCTCTCCATCATTTCTTCATTCAGTTTTCTTCCATGCACTGGTTTCATTCTCCAGGTGGCTTCCAGAATGCAGGAAGGATGGCCCACTGACAAATGGTTTCAGGATTGTTATGTCATTATAACTCAGTATCCTGAAGAAAAGTGGAGTGCTTCTTTTTGAAAATTTTTTAAAATTTTGTGATGATCCTAAATAAAATCTCAGGAAAGTCTCTGGTCTATTTGACCCACTGAGTTCAATTCAGTGCCAGTGTCTGGTCAGCCTGGGTCACCTGAACCAGGTGGGGTTTTCCCAGAGGAAAAGCGTTACCAGATGAAGATGGAAGTGAGGCTAGACTGGCACAGGCATTGGATGACCACCACAATCCATGACCCACTCCTGGAACACACTGGCCACTTCTTTCCACCAGGCCATTCTCAGCCCATCATTTTGAGCCATTGCACATTCCTATCTCTCCTGACTGTGGCCTCAGCCATTTTGACCATTTTCATTTCCTCATTTTAGCACAATGTCCTCATTGAAAGCCCTTCCTTGTCCTCTAATATCCCACCTCTTTGAGAAGTACCTCCTAGGTTGTCCTCACCTCCTGGGCAAAACCCAGGCAAACACAGGTTTCTTTAAAAACCAGATTGCAGATGTAGCCAATTAATTATGAGGATTCAGGCAAATTATGTAATATATAGAAGAGTAAATGTTACTAATTAACCTTGAGTAGAGAAAATGATAAACTGTGCTCTTTCTACAGCCCTAGGGATGCTAATTAGCAATCCAAGGCTAACTTTCTGATCTGTTTTTCTTTCTGGGAGAAAAATAAATAGAACTGTAAAGGAGGCCAAAAAGGATAGGTGTGTTCCTGCATAGGAGCTGGGAATGTGAAAGGAGGGGATAGGAAGGAAGGGGATGGCGTTGGACAGACCTTTCGAGAGCTGAAGGAATATGACCTGGAAGAGGGAGCAGGCCTGTCCTGTGATTTTCAGGGAGGCGAACTACAGCTCGACATCAGTGTAAGTACTCTAACAGGAAATGATGTTACTCATGAAGTGGTGAGCTCTTCATTTTTGGAGGTATTCAAGCAAGGATGCCCACCTGTCAGGGATGCTGTGAAGAGGAATCTTACAGTATGTGAGAAGTGATGAATTCAAAGTTCCTTTCCACTAGAAAAGCCTGAGATTTGATGTTCAGCTCATCCCCTTCAAAATGGCGGGGCAGTCAGAAGTTGATAACTTTTTCCTGGGAATGAGTTCAGAGGACTATAGAACAATTAATCTACCGTCACATCCTCATGATACAGAGTTACACTTTCCATGACTACCAAGAATAATGCCAATACTTCATTCTGTGACATGAGTTTGGAAGATTTTGGAACTTTCCCGCTGTTCTTCCAGAATTTCTAACATTAGACATCCATTCACTTTAAGCCTTAGCTCATGGTGCAGCTTGGCACCCCAAAGCAGCCTTGGGAAGGTAACTCTACCTCCCTCGACTGTAACTTCCTTATCTACATGTTGGGGAGGGTGAAAGAATGTCCCCTAAGATCCACTCCAGCTCTGAGCATTCATATGTTTCCATGATTCCCTAAAGACACTCAGGATGTGCCTATATAAATGGACATTGGGTGGGGCACTGCCTGAGGCAGCAGGTCTGGTGAGCAACTGAGGCTGGGGGGTCCTGCGTAGACAGGGACAAAACGTCCACAGCGCTGGGTCCCAGGGTGTGCTGTTGAGGTGAGGGGTGTAAATGGGAAGGTGCACTAAATTCCTGCTCCTCTAGAAGAGGGCAGCCCCGTTCTTTCACAGCCTCATTGCCTGCTTAGTACTGGTTACATATTTGATATATAGCCGACGTTCAATAAATGTATGTTGAACTGCAGGCTATAGAATCTACCTAAATGACTCACGTTTACCAGAGCATGGTATGTGTTTTGTATCTCCCTTGTCATTCAGGTTTGGGTTCTTGACATGCACGGAACAGAAAGCTTTAAAGCCAGCCTCTGCCAAGAAAGGGTACTAGGGGGGCATGACAAGCAAGTTTGTGGATATGAAAGGCAGGAAACAACACACCGTTGGGCCCCATGGACTTAGGATTTGGAAAGTTAGACACAGAGATTTCTTCTGGATCTCTCCAGAGATTCCTGGTTCCACTTTCTGTTTCTCGCTATAGTTTTGTTCCATTCTCCTGCTCTTCTCTATTGTGCATCTTTCTCTATTATCTCATTAGTATGCCAATGACTGCCTATGGTTGCCTCACGTAACTCTACATGACCTGATAGTTCAAGCATTTACCACTTTCTGACTCAATTTCAGCGTCTCAGTTAAAATCTGGAAGAAAATACCAATTGGTTCCAGCCAGCCCATTGGGTTAGGCAGTTGTGTATGGATTCCAGTTGCTTTTGTTCAGGAGGGGCCAGATTCACATAGTGATATGGATTCCTCTTCCAGTGGCTGTGAGGACACCTTAAGCTAAAGGGGAAGGTGTGTGAGGCAGGCAAATTCACCCGCAGGGCTCTTGGCAGACAACTTTGCTCATGTGATCCCTTCTGCCTGGAATATCCCTTTTCTCATCTCTAACCAGCAAGCTCCTGTTCATTCTTCAAAGCCCTTTGCAAATGATATGCCCTATTTTAGTTTTACTCTTATCTCTGCAAGCAAACTCATTCACATTTTCCTGGCGGCTTACATAATTTCTTCATACTTTAGTGAAATACTCATTTTCTTATATTCATTCAAGCATTCCATATGTGCATACTGAACACTTTCTATGTGCCAAAATCTGTGCTAGACAAGGGGAATGGAAAGATGAATAAGGGAAGATTCCTGACTTCATGGAACTCACAGTCTTTGTGGAGGAAAACAAATGATGATGCGTGTAAATCCCTGAGAGCAGTGCCTTACACATACCAAGTCCTCAATGAGTATTATGATTATTTTTGTTATTATTCAATGCATTACAGCCCAGCAGTTAAGATCATGGGCCTGGAGCCAGACTGCCTGTGTCTGCCACTTATAGGCTGTGTGACCTTGAGAAAGAGACTTTACCCTTCAGTGCCTTTATTGCTCCAGCTGTAAAATGGGTCAGGAAGAATAAATGATTATACTTATGCCAATGGTTTAGAACATACACTAAGCACTATAAATTTAGTTAATACTATAAAAATAATGAAATAAAATGTAATAAGGGACCTCATAGAAGTGAGTTCAGAGAAGGCATGGGCAGAGAACCACACTTATTGTTGAGAGCTACTCCCAGGGTGACCCAGAATGCTTGAAGCCTGCCTAGAGTTTGGCCCAGCCATTTCCCCCATGTCCCAGAATCAGTCACTCGGGTTGCTGCCTTGTTCAGAATTCTGTGGGTGTGGGTGATTTAGGTAATAATAAATGTGGCTGCTCCCTTTCTAGAGCCTTCCATAGGCCTATAGCCCTGGCCCTTGACATACATCACCCTTGCTTTTTTTCCTACTGGACTGTAAAGTCCAGGAATGCAGGAACTATATCTAGCTTGCTCATCATTGTGTATTTAATTATAATCTTATATATTCCTTGTATTGAATTTCTTATATATTTATTAATAAACACATTTATTATTTATTCTGGCACAATAAAGATATATATCTGCAATGAGAAAATTTTGCAAATTAAGCAACTGAAGCTCAAAAAAACCATTAAAGGGAATGAAATTCTGATACATGCTACAATGTGGATACCTTGAAATAATTATGCTAAGCCAAAAAGCCAGACACAAACGAACACGTATTATATGATTCCTTTTATGAAATATCTAGATTAAGCCAATTCATTCAGACAGAAAGTATATCAGAAGTTACCAGGGGCTGCGGAGAATGGAAAATGGGAGTTGTTGCATAATGGGTAGGAAGTTTCTATTTGGGGTCATGAAAAAGTCTTGGTAATGTATATATTGCCAATAATAAATATGTAAAATATATTATTATATATTGTGGTAATATGAACAACCAACTAACCAAACAAAAGCATCTAAAGGCCCCTCCCCTGTCCAGCCACCCACTGGAATGTTCCAGTCCACTTTGTGATCTTCAGGTAGCCAGCCTTTCAAACTTCAACAACTGGGTGAATCAGCAATTCTTCCATTCCAGAAAGATACTGCATCTGAATGGGGGATTCCTGAGCTAGGTTCTCTACACTGGGACAGGTAAGAGGGAAGAAAGCTTGGATGGTCAAGTTTTGATTGGAGTCTGGAAAAGGGGAAAGAGAGAATAATGATGATGACATCATTGGATTACAACAATATAGCTGACACTTTAGAGGATACTTACTATGCTACAAGCACTGTGTTAAGCAAGTCACCTGCATTAACTTATCCTGCACTTTATATCAGTGAGGTGAGAAAAATGCTTAGGGGGCTTAGGAAGCTTACCTAAGCTTGCCCAGCTGGTCAGTGCTGGAGTCAGGCTGTGAACCCAGCTGTGCATCTCCAGGCCTGTGCTCTGAACAACACCAGAACACAGAGTGGTGATCCGGGACCTGGAGCATGGTTATAAGAATTTGGAACTGACAGCCCTTGGTTTAAACCTGGTTGCACCACCTGCTAGCACTGTGCAGTCCGTGGTGCTTCACTTCTCTAGGCTCCTCCATCTTGACCTGTAAACTGGAGATATCGATGATAGTCTTGAGCTGATGGGTATCTGTTGTGGGGGAGATGCCAAGATTGAAGGAGTCAGAAAGGGAAAGTGAGGGGACCCCTGGGACGCCGTGGCAGTGCTGAGGGGCCCTCAGCCATCAGATGAGGAAGCCTGAAACCCAGGCACGTTCCTTTCTTCCTCTGAGCAAGAGCTTTTTCCCGTTGCCATACAAATGAGAAAAGAGCAGCACCGGCACCTCAGGAAAACATGTCGGGGTTTTGTTTCTAACACCCCACTCTGCAGGTGTGAGAACTAGCAGCATTTTTCTTGCTGCCATCCCTGGTGCCGACGTGAGTCACTCGGCTGCTGCTGGGAGTGCCACCGGGCAACAGACTGATGGAGGCAGAGAGGCCGGGCCTGTCTTGTCTTCCTTTTCCCCATGAAACAAATAGTTGGGCTGCTGGTGTGGGTTTTCATTTATAGCTGTGCTGAGCCACCTGCACCTTGAGTCTCTGCCAGGAATTCCCCATGCTCCCTTCTAAGAAGGACGCCGCCTGCAAACCTGCCTGGCTTTCCTCTGTCAGCATGAGAGGATGCTTACTGAGCACCTCCATGTACAGGGCGCCATCCTAGGTGTTTCCTTTTATCTTGATGGTAGTCCTGTGAATTAGGCACTAATATTCTCATTTTGCTTAAAAATAAGGAGTTCCTCAGAGACGTTATCAAGGTTTATGGGCAGCAGGGATTAGAACCCGGTCTGTTTATCTTCAAAGCACAAGCTCTTTCCCTACCACAGGCTGTCTGTCCAAGTTAACGACGACTAATTAATCACATTCGTGTACGTTTTTTAGCCTTCATGACAGTGTGAGGGAGCTGTTATCACAGAAACCGAGGCTCAGCAAGGTTAATGGAATTATCAAAAGTTGCAGACTCCTGGACTCCTTCAGTCCTTCATTTTATATCCCCCTTCTCCCCACGTCCTACTCACTGTTTCAGGTCCTGGGTTACAAGGTGTTGGGACATACGTGTTCCTGTCCTCATGGTGTTTCTAGCCTATTGAGGTAGCTAGATCAACACTGTCACACAGCAATCAGCTATACTGTAATAAGTGACAGAGGAAAAGTGCGTAGTGTTCAATGATGAGAATGAAGGCGGTGCCAGGGAAGGACTCCTTGAGGAAGTGACATTTAAGCTGGGCCACAGTTAGGAAGGGAGAAATTTTGGCAAAGCCACAGCACTCTTTTTCCTACTGCCCAGTGCATTCTGGCAGCAAGGAAAGGAAGAGTTATGAGCAACGCACAGTTTTCCAAAATTACTCAAATCTTCTGACTGGGCCTGTTCAGACCTTTCTAGAGAGGTTAACAACAAATCCAGGGGAAATTATTTGCATTCACTGAGGGAAAAGAAATAGACATGTAGCCATTAAAGGAAATGTTTTTGGACATTAAGTCAATTTCTGGGGGAAATGGAATCTGGATGAACTGGCACCTTAGAATGTATTTGATGTTCACTTCTCTTTCATGGTTTTCAATGCCATTTTATCAGTAAAAATTGTTCCTCTGTATGGAACCTACTGTTGTCAGATAAACAAAACCTCTTCGGCCTTGGGGGACAGGGAGTAAAAAAGAGAAGTCAGAAGACACTTTTCCAGTGCAAGTGTTTTTATAAACTCACAGCATGCTGGAGCTGGGAAAGACTTCAGTCCAGCCCCTTCACTTGGTAAGTGAGGAAACTGGTGCCCAGAGAAGGGTGTAGCTATCTCAAGGTAAAATCCTCTCTGGTAGAGGAGCTGGGAAGATAACCCTGGTTTGTTAGACACAAAAGCAGAGGCCACTCTAGTTATTTCAAGTGGAGAGTGGCTTAATAAAGGGAATTAATTGCTTTGAAAATTATTGAAAAGACTATAGGAGCAAAGGACAGAAAAGGCTGCTGCTGATTTTTAGTTTTACCACTAGCCATCAAATACTCCAAAACTACAGGGAACTACCACCAAAAATCACAGTTGCTTTCAGCACCAAGGCAAGTGATATTTGTAGGAGAAAGGCTAGAGATTTTTGTAAAATCTCTCATCTGCTAGAGTCCATGTGTATGTCTAGTCAATGTAGAGAAGCAATAATATGGCTTCTCCCTCTCTTACCCCTTCCCAGTCTTTCTTGGCAGAATCTAAAGTATAACTCTGGTGGCAAAGAACTCTGGGAAATGTAGCTTGCAGGCTTCTAGCCCTCATGAAACAGCTTAGAAGGAAGTGGAAATGGTGCTGAATTGATACCAAACTTTCTGGCACAGCAGGCCGATTGAATTCTCTCCATACTTTCTTCAATTACCCTGTTTTTCCTGTCTTCCCTCTTTCCCTTTATCTTCTTTTCCCTTTCCTTCCTTTCCAGGATATCTGGTAAGTGACTTTGGCTGAGACCTGGCTTTGGTAGAATGGTAGAGATTCAGCTTGAATGAGAGCATACTTTTGGTGGGGGAAAGACATTTAAAGAATATTTGCGAACAGGTGAAATCTATTTTTAAAGGATCTCTGGGCATGTTTATTAATCAACTAGAAAAAAATCAAACACCATGATGGGAAAATTGGAAAGAGACAGTGATGGTCAAGGCATGAACTGCAGGTCTAGACAGATCTCGATTCTAGTCCTGGCTCTGCTCCTCACCCTGAATATTTGACTTAATTTCTCTCTGTCTTAGTTTCCCTGTCTGTGAAATGGAGTAATGATAGTATTAATCTCATAGGGTTCTCATGAGAATTGTATGAGACAGTACACACTGTAAATACTTAGTGCACAGTGAAAATTTAGTAAGTGTGATGGTTAGGCTAATTTGTCAACTTGGCCAGGTGTTTGGTCAAGCAAGCACTGAGCTAACTGTAATGCAAGGACAACATCATTGGGTTGATTGCATCTATGGCTGATTACATCTATAATCAAGTGAGGAGATTGCCTTCAGTAATGAGTGAGGTCTCATCCAATCAGTTGAAGGCCTTAAAAGGAGAACTGATTTCAGCATTTTTAGAATTTCCATCTCTACTTCAGACAGCCAGTGTCTTCTGGGGAACTCATTGAGGACCTTGATGGGAGTTTCTGGCTTGCAGCCTGCCCTAAGGAATTTGGACTCGTGCATCTCCATGGTCATGTGAGACAATTTTATAAAATATCATACTGCTTACAGATATCTCCTGTTCTGTTTCCCTAGAGAACCTTGGCTAATACAGTAAATGACTCCTATTCTTATTATAAGTATTTAAAATTATTATTAGTGATAACTAATGAGGGTACATCAGTTAGGATGTAGAAATCAGAATTCACTCCAGTGGGTTTAAGCAGAAGTGGATCAATTATAACATATTCAATGGCTTTCAGAATCATTTGAGAAGTTGAAGAGGCAGATACTCAGCTGAGAGGCAGACCCTTGGTTGCTCTCAGGAACAACTTAGAAAACTGGGTCACTCTGAACTTCTGCCTCTTTACTGGTCTGAAAGCCTCCTTCTGAACTAGGAAGGTGCTGCTCCAGCTGCTGGCTTCAGAGTCACTTGCCTCTGCCACAGATAGGAAGCCAGGAAGACCATCTTAAGCAAGTGCACCTAGGACCTTCACTGTAAGGGAATCTGGACAGTGTAGTGTGTAACTTTCCAGAAGCTTCTGGAAGGTCCTCCAGAAGGATGTTGAGTGTCAATGCACCATGCTAATCATAGGAAAACCTAATTTTTCTAGCCTCTCCTAGAGAAATACTCCAGACCACTCTGTTCACTCATTATTTCCCCTTCCTCATGAGAGCAGCTGCAAAGTACCTAATCCCTTGGGAGGAGGGTTTCTGCAGTCATGGCCAGTCCCATCTCATTTCTTCTTTGGGTTCTCCCTGCCGCCAGCAAGGTGCTTCTCTTCTTTTCCTAGCCATGAGGTCTTCTTAACCTGGGGGCCCTATCCCTGTGTGGGTGGCCTGCAATCCTCCAGCTATTACCAGACTGGGTGAATTCATCTCTTTCCTTCATGGGTACAGAATTTGCAAGCCCATTTGCCTACAGGACTAAGTCATGTGCTTTAAACAGCTTTATCACTAATAGTGTTCCCACTTTGACTTTCAACTCTCTGAATCCTGTGTCTCTCTCAAATGATTCCAAACTTAGGCAGAGGGACAGTGGGTATTATATATTGACCTATTCAAACCCCATTATTTAATCTGAGCATGTGCAGATAATTAACAAAAGAAATAAAAAATGGCAGAGTATGGTAAAACTCAGAAGCAGTTAAACTCTAATTTAAGCAATACAAAGAAAAATTTTTACCTAACGTATTAAAAAAGAAGTGAATACTCAGCGTCTGTGCTAATGTCCAATAAGAGTGACATCAACCACTGTTGGTGGGTATATAAATTGCTGCCAATGGCTGGGACCTGACCTGATGCCTGGCCGCAAGAAGCTCTTGGTTAAGGATGCACTATGCACGGTTGGGGCGGTCACTGTCTCCTGGGTTGTTCTGATACTGATGGTTCTGCACTTGTTTCTGTAAGATTTGCATGTTTCCCAGAATCTGGCTCCTTGGCTTTTCCTTACACAGTTGAGTTCTAAGGAGTGGGAAGGGAACCAATGTACATTAAGGGCCTCATATGCCCCAGACCTGTGCTAAGCAGTTATGATGTTTTATTTCCTGTAATTCCTTTATCAGCTGGAGGCAGGAGAGTACATGGTTAAGGTTGGAAGCTTTGGCATCAGGCAGTCCTGACATGACATGGCTTAGACACATCCCTTACTATCACTGAGACTCAGTTTCCTTAACTGCAAAGCGGGGAGCATGATAGTACCTTCCTTTCAGGGTTGGTGGGGTATCAAATGAGATAACACAAGTAGAGCACTCAGATCTGTCCCTGAAACATAACTAGTGCCTGGTACATATTAATTACATATGGCTGTTTTTGGCAACAACTCTTAGGCATGAAGATTATTATCCTCAATTTACAACGGAAAAGAGTGCAACTCAGAGAACTTGAGTCCACAACAATGGTAAATTGAGTGTTCTTCACTAATTGAATATTCAGCTACTTACCTGGATCTTTAAGCCAAGAGAAAAAGCTCCTTATGGGTGTGGAATGCTCAGGCAACAGATTGGTTATTGGCAGGGAATACAGCCCATTAACCCTGCTCACCCATCCTGCTGAGGGGGGTCTCAAATTGGTTGCATATTAAAATCACCTGGGGAGGGACTTGACCACCTCAATGTCTTGTTTTCACAGCACCTTAAATCAGCATTTCTGGGGTGTGACCCAGGCATTGGTTTTTAAAAGTTCCCCAGGAAATTGCAGTTAGAAGGCAAGTTTGAGAACTGGGACCCTAGTTGACCAGATGGCAATCAATGGTAGGAGGAGGGAAGCAAATCACCTGAGTCAGTTTCATTGCTCAACTAGCCAGCTTATAAAGGCTAGTGATGAAAGCATTTCTTCCCAGTGGGAGTGATGTTCTACGTGATCTCTGAATAGCTTTTTATGCAGTTTTATGCACTGATATGAGCATCATATCTTGGCTGTACTCATGCTTTGCTTGACAAAAGTAGATATTATTGAGCAAAATAAATAATCCTTTTTGTTTTGCACTGTTTTCCAGCTGTACTCTTTTAAAACACTGAAGTTACAGATTATTAAAAAAATCAAACTCAAACTTGAAATAATACAAAAGGCCAGCGTTTATTGAGCATTTACTATGTGTGATGTGACATTTATTATGTGTGAAGTCCTTTACATATACTTTGTCAGATTTATTCTTTCAGCCACCCTATGAGTTATTTACATTTTTTGGATGAGAAAACAGAAAAGTTAAGTGACATGACTTACATAGCAGAGCCAGATTCAGAGTCCATATACTTATCACTTTATTCACAATCTTCACTCATATGTATTTCAAATGCATTTTCCTTTGGCCAAAGTGACTTCTGTTTGTTTTGACATTTAATGTTCCTATGCATCCCTTTTAAGAAATTAGCAAAGGAGACAAGTGGTAGGCATCCTTTTAATTCATATTTACTCACCATATGTTTCTCGACTATCTGCTTTGTTCCAAATTAAATATACAATAATACCTGACTCATGACCTGAGAATGCCCACCACCCAGAGGAGCAGACAGACTAGCAAACAAAGATCATCCAGTGTGAAAACTGCTCCCACAGGGTGGTCCTGGGCTTTCAGGGAGTTCAAAAGAGGCCATCCACTCTGAACAGGGATGGAGTGGTAGGAGGTTAGTGAGATGGTACTCCCTATATTTTATTTCAGACCAGGAAAAAACAGTCAGGTGTAGAGGGAGAACAGAAGGAGTTCCATAGGGCTGGAACAAAAGGTGGGTGTCAGGCAAGGCTGGACCAAGAAGCACCTTAGGTATTCAACAGTTATTTCACAGACAAGGGTCATTGATGCTGTGGGCCTTGAATGTTATTCAACCACATAAGCAATAATACCATAACAACAACAACAATGATAATGGATAATATTTATAGAGCTCTTATTGTATACCAGGCACTGTTTTAAATGCTTTACAGATTTTCTCTCTTACAGCAGTTTTCATAGACTAGATTCTGGTATTGTCCCCATTCTACAGCTGTTGTAACTGAGCAGTAGAGCAATAGAAAGTTTTCCAGCAAGACTTCCTAGGTGAAAATGCTAAATGCAGATGTGGCTTTGTTTGTGTGTGTCCAAGGGGAGCCATAGCTTCTGGGATATACATGTAAACATTTGGAAATAACAGACACCTACATTTCAAAGCTGTGAAATTATTGACATATATCCCAAGTGAGTGCTCACGTATATGCATGCCCTGTATTTATTTATAAACTAGTGCATCCCCACAAGGGGCTGAGGAAGCATGTTTCTGTATTAAGGCAGACTGAGCAGCAAGTTGATCTCAGCTGTGAGTGCCGGGAGGTTCCAAGGTCTTTTTAATCTAGCTGCTGCAACATCTTCTCCTTTCTCTGCTTTGCAGCATGATCTTTGGCAAAAAAGATAAAGATGAAGATTCAAACTTAAAAGCAGAAGAATCAACAGAAGTCATGGATATTTAAACCAATTACCAAAGTGTTTCTGCAGAAGCAGGCACATGAAATATAGATGTGGCTTCCTGCACCAAATCTGATTTATTTCTGAGATCATTCCTCCATCACAGCTCGAGCTGCATTCCAATGTATTCCAAACAAGCTGATGAGCAATCAAGGTATTCCTAGTTGTTAGCAACCCTGCAGACAATTTACAAGGCGTATCATTGTCATTGGCTTTAATAACAATTACTACAGGGTACTGTTTTCACACCAAGGGCTGGAGGCGGGAAGGGCTGCTCCCACTATGCTACGTGACAGGTTAAGCAAGTAAATATCTCCTTCTGTCCCTCCTCCTTCCTCTGAGTTTCACCCAGGGCACGTCTTCATGGAAATAGACACACCAGGGCAATGGTGACCATGAAAACGGGTTGCAGCTTTGGGAGGGGACTCTCTGAAGTCATATAATCCATAGGTTCTGCACTTTCCAATGGAGAACTATGGGCTGATACCTCACTGCCTTGTATGATAGAGATAGCCTACCAATAAGGACAAGTGCTTGGTCTAACTCTTTAACACATAATCATTGAGCTTCCAGTTTCTACTAGGCACTATGGACTTAATTGTGAGCAAACTGGCAAGGTTACTGGCCTCCTGGAATTTGGGGGAATGATATCATCTGTAGCCATTTGGCAGTTTAATGTAATTATGAATTCCAAAAATATATATTGGATTATGCTTGTAAACTGTTAATCTGGGCATGATTAAGTTATGATTGGGGCGTTGACTGGGCAACGTCAATAGGGGGTTGAGCCCTTGGTGGGTGGGGTCTCCAAGATAAAAGACACGGCAAAGGACAGTGTTGGAGAAGTTCTGATGTTGGAGTCTTGAGCTGGAGCCCTGGGAAGTAAGAGAGCTTGGTCGTGAGGATGGAGAGAAGGCCCTGGTATAGAGACAAGCCATTCGCTTGATAGTCTACAGCTGGCCTTGTGGAGAGAGGCAAAGCCTAGAAAGCCTCATAGTCTACAGCTGACCTTGTGGAGGAAACAGAGGAGCTAAGCCCGGAAAGAAACGCAGCCCCGGGAAGAGAGGAACCCAAGAAGCCTAAACCCTGGCAAATGCCTTGCTCCAACATGTGTCAACGGACTTTAGTGAGGAAAGAAACTCATGCTTTATGGCCTGGTAACTGTGGACTTCTACCCCAAATAAATACCCTTTATAAAAACCAACTCATTTCTGGTATTTTGCATCAGCACCCCTTTGGCTTACTAATACATCATCGAACAAGGAATTTCAAGTGTGATGAATGTTTAGAAAAGATAATGCTTATCCTTCCTTCCTGTGTTTATTCCAATAGTTCTCAAAGTGTGGTCCCCAGACTAGCAGCATCTGTATCACCTGGGACCTTGTTAGAAATGCATATTCTCAAACCCCACCCCAGATGTACTGAATCAGAAATTCTTAGGGCAGAGGTCCAGGAATCTCCTGGTGATTCTGATGTATGCTCAAGTTTGAGAACAACTATTTTAACCCAATCAAAATGCAAACCCAATGAGAGCAGAATGAGGATCAAAGAAGATACATGATTATGGAGTTAAGAAAATGCTTGGTAAGCCTCAAAGCACAATGCTTCATAGTAAACTGTGTTAGACAATGCGGACTCGGGGCCAAAGTAGGGCATTTCTACTTTTTCCTTGAATCCAGACCTTGGAGCCTGCCTGTGGGCAGAGGTGGATCTTCAAATTCATGTGACGCCTAGACGGCCATGCGCAGCATTGCCAAGCTGCTTTATAATCCCAGCAGTTCAAGGAACTGACTACCCAAAGAAGGCCTAAGGTAGGCTGACTCACCCTATGGGAGTGGGAAGAGGAGGAGGCAGCCTTCTCATATCCATGATTCAGGCAATAAAGGAGAGCCAGAGGGAGACTTCTAAACACCTGTGCTCCATCCCTCAGTGGGGCTCAGGATGGGGCTACTCCTCCTGGGGGTGGGGGCCAAAGAGCAGAGCAAGTGAGAGCAGAGTCTCACCCACTTTGGAAATAATGGTTCCTCCCAGAAGAGGGGAAATAGAAGATGCCACAAGTATGTGTAAAAAAGAGGGTAATGTACTTACTCTATGTGGGCATAGGGTTCAGAACATTTCAGAGCCATAGAGAAGACACTCAGTTTTGGCTGATTTGACTATTATTCCCACCAATTTCATTCTTTTAGTGTTTTTTTTTTTTTTTTTTAACTTTTCTCTATTCCTCTACATTTGTTATCTAATTTCCTTTTTCACTTTCTCGTAGTTTATTTCTCCTAAGCCCAGGCCATTCTCTCCCAGGAAGCACTTCCTTTTTTTTCAGAGGCTATGGGGATAGAATTTCCACAAAAGGATAAGGAAGATATGAGAAGTGGGATGAACATGTCTTTGTTCTTTATTGTCGTGCTGGCATCACTGACTTGGAGGAAAATAGCATCAGGAGTATCGCCAAATGTACCAGGCACTTTAGGAACGTTTCTTTTCAACCCTGAGAAACAGGGTATTGTTATGCCCATGATACAAATGAGGGGACTGAGCACCAGGACTGGTTAGTTTATGATCCCAAGATGTGTGCTCCTCCAAGGCACCATACTTGTTTCTAGAGCATTAGGTCAGAAACTTGGACATACTAATTTTTGTTTCTTTTCTTCCTAGACCCAACTTCTGCACCTCTTCTGTCACCTTGAGCCAGGAGCCAGCCCCTCCCTTGTCCTTTGCAGACCTGGGGGTAAGTAGTAAAGGTACAACTTTGAAGAAATGAGGCCGATGTTTTGTCCAAAATCCAGAGGATTGGTGTTCCCTGGGAGGTAAAAACTCACACAATTTATCCACTCTTACAGCATTTCCTGAACTATCTTTAGAAATTGTCTCATTATATTATAATGAAAACTGTTTAATGTTCATATTTAAAACATTAAGTTAATATATGCTTCTTAAAGCTAATTTTTTTAAACAAAGTGAAAATTGAAAGGGGAAAAATGAAATTCCTATTAATCACCACAGTAATATCTGATGTTCTCCCCCCACCGTGATTAACTCTGGAGTTAAATCATTTTTGAACCAAGATATTCAAACTGACTTCTTCATTTATAAGCAAGTTATGTAACTTCTGCAATACTCAGTTTCCTGCTGTTCACATAGTTGGCATCAAGATGGAATGCAATGCTGTACGGAAAGTGTCCAGCACAGTTCCTGCCCCAGAGCTGCCATCCAAGTTCAGGGATCTGCACGTAGCAGCTAGTGAAGACTCTTGGTTGGACAGAATTGAAAGTTGTGGCTCAAACAGGAAACTGACAGGGGCTATGCAATGAGTTTTGGACAAGCCTTGCCACCATTAAGGGGGTTGAAGGGGGTCATTGTGTTTGCTGGATCATAAATTGAGGCCAAAGAGCTGCTTTCTGTCTTTCCAGAGACCTACCCACTTTCCATTTTGGACTTTCGATGTTTTTAAAAAATCAGTTGACTGGAATGTAAGCTCCATCAGGGCAGGGCTTTTTTTAAAATCTTTTTTCATTGTTGTATCAGAAGTACTTAGAACAGTGCCTAGTTCATAGGAAATTCCCGGTATTTATTTATTGAATAAATGAATGAGTAAATAAGCACTCAACAATTTTCTAAAGGAATACACAGTGTGCCAACGTAGCACTTTTCACTTATTCACTCATTTATTCATAAACATTGAATGTTTAATGTGTTCTTGGTATTTTACCGTGTCACTGTGGAGGAGACAGATGTGAATTGGGCATGGATCCTGTCCTCAAGGAGCTTGTGAACTGGCGAGAGAGATAAACCATTGTTTAATCTGTAAGGAAAATGGTAAGTGATGAGAAAGTTAGTTAGACAATGTAATGTGAGTTTTTGAGAGGGAGACATCATTTACCGTGGGTAGAACCAGGATGGCAATGGCATTTGAACAGACCCTTAAAGGATATTTATATAATCTGTTTATTCAGTCCATTTAGGAAAATAACCACCCATTCAGTGGACAATTGTTAGATTTTAAAATGAAACAGCAACAAACAATTAAATAGTTAACTGAATCGACCACCTGTCTAATTTAGCTGACTATTTGATTTGATAAAAAAAAAAAATCAATCTTATTTGGGTAGAAGTGCTCCCACATGTGTTTCCAAGGCAAATGAGAACTGGCCAGGCTCAGCATCTTGCCTTGACTGTGTGCATTGGGAGTTCTTACTTCAACAATTCATTAAAACCCTGAGCCTGTGCCAAGCTCTCCCTTGCTTCTTTTCCCCCTCGCTCCTTCATTAAAGCAGAGGGATTATGTAATTCATTCCTCTGCCCAGGGCTCATTCTAAAAATGTCCTTCTGCAAATGCTGCTGCTGCTGATTGGCACTGGGAGACGGCTGTAGCCAGCAGGAGCTCTTCTCCTGAGTCCAGTTTGGCAAAATGCTTTTTCTGGGATGGGCCGTTGGTCACTCGCAGCTTCAATCCCATGAAAGAGCAGGAGACAAAGGGGAAGAAAAAGGAAAGCAGCAGGGAGAAGGCAAAGTGGCAGGTTGAGTGAATGATTCAATTAATCATGGACGATGAGAGCTCCCGAGAAGCTTTGCTATGTGGTGAATATTCTCATGGAACAGCTAGAGAACAGCGCCGTCAAGGGCATGCAGCAGGCTGTGAGAAGTCTGTGGTGAGCACCGTTTTCTTTGTCCTGACTTCTCACTGGAGAGGTTGGAGATGTGCAGGGACCGGGTGGAGCACAGGAGCCGGTCCTGTGGCACGTGGTGCAAATGCGGGCGGGGCGGGGGCGGAGCTTGGGATTTTGCCTTTGAGAAACGTTCATGAAGAGTGGGTGTGTGACTAGGGGTAGGGAAGACTGAACGAAGAAGCCTTTGATGGTGCAAAGAAAAGCGTGAAGGTGCCCACTCCAACCAGCAAGTCTCCCGTGGCTAAACTCATTGCTTCCCAGACTAAGCCCTGATTTACATCAAACTAAACCAAATAAACCGAACGATCCTTCAAACGCCGATCCCCCAATACCATCTCTTCCAAACATGCTGAATTCCTCAATTCTCCCTCAAATTCCCACCCAGGCCTCCAACTTCCAGCCCCCCAGAAACCCACAACTCACACAGAGAAAGCCCCTTTGTGGAGGTGTCTATAGTCTGGTTATAGTTTTGTGTCATGGGTCTGCAAACTCTCTTCCCTTTGTCTTGAGTGGAAGGCCTGTTGAGGTCATAGAGCTTCCCTTTTCCTCCTCACTAAACTCTTTGTGGGGTCCTGGGAAAGATTAGGAACTTCCGTTTCTTCTCTGGGCAGCAGGAGACCAGCAGGGGCTGTTTCTGGCCCTCTTTTAGCCTAGTCCTGCCTCACGCTGGCTCAGTGTGAAAGGAAACTCTGGGAGCACACTTTCCTGGGTCACCTCTTGTGCAGTGAGCACAAGTGTCTGGAAGCAAACACGAGTCCCTTCTGGAATCTTATTTCCATCGTTTCTGTGTGTTCCATCGCAGACCCGCTTTCTCACACTTGGTGCTAACTCCAGATACAGTGGGGGAGTAGAGTGATGTTACCTTTCTCCAAGATTCCAACAACATCTGACTCTGTGATAGTTTCCCTAATTCTTCTCCTCTTTTACAGTCAAGAAGTTTTTGGTTTTGTTTATTTTTAATCAAGTAGTGGCAGGAAAGAAAATATATTTTTAGCTAGCATTTGTCCCCCAAATAGCAGCAGCTGACATTTATGGAGTGCTTACTATGCACAAGGAACTGTTCCAAGTGTTTTTCTTATATCATTTCATACAATCCTCACAACATTCTGAGTAAAGCACTCTTGTTTTTCCATACTTGATATATGAAAAACTGAGGAACTAAGAGTTTAAGTAACTTGCCTATGAGCCAGTTAGGTAGCAGAGCTGTTGTGTGAAGTCGGGCAGTCTAACTCAAAAGTGCATGCTTCTAACGCGTTCTCCATCATTCTGTTTTAGCCCTACACACTGGCTTGTTAAGTCTTAGAAGCCAGGAATTTGGCATCACCAGTTCCTCCAATGACAATTTCCCCGTGTATTTTCCTCTGAATGGTGGAAGTCATGGAATAAGAGTTACATGTGGAGGCTGGGTTGGGGAAAAGACATCATTTAATCTTTATATATTATCTAGTGACTTTATACAAACACGATAAATTTGAATTAAAAAGCATGATAAATCCATTGTTCTGTGGAGAGAGAGGCCCCATCACATCAGGTTAGGCCATATGAATTATTTAT
Source organism: Cabassous unicinctus (assembly GCA_029593785.1). Taxonomy (NCBI): domain Eukaryota; kingdom Metazoa; phylum Chordata; class Mammalia; order Cingulata; family Chlamyphoridae; genus Cabassous; species Cabassous unicinctus. Next base: position 71,140 of record JAQZBX010001361.1, read on the forward strand.
GTCTGGCTACTTCTCTGCTCCCCACGATGCAGCGAGTCAAGGTGAGACATTGAAACAGGGCTGAACAGATCAAGGAAGTACGACGAGCATGGGCTCATGTATATGTACACATGGAAGATAATGCTAAGTGGTTGTGTCCACATCTTTCAGTGAATCCAGATGCTGCCTCGGACTTTTTTCTCAATCCCCTACTCATAAGGCAACTTCTACCTACAGAGTAGAGTTGGCACACAAGACAAAATGCATATTTACTATGGATAGCTTAAGGATAACAGAGGTAGATGGGCATAGAATAACACAGAACTAGGTCATTGGAGTGACAAGATATGGCATGCTGTGTGAGACTCTGAGGGACTGATGCGTCCTTGCCCCACACGGCTCCTTTGTGGTGAATACCATCTAAGGACATCATCCAGGAGCACAGCTCACACCTCTGGACTTCTTGAAGTCCAGCCCCAAGGAAATCTAAGACTTACAGAGAAAAGAGTATTTCTTCTCTTATCTACTTAAGACTTCACTTCTGCTTCTAGGCTAACTGTCCTCTGTCATTACCGTGCTCCCCTTACTCCTCTGGGGAGACCTGACCTTCATCCAAGTGTGTGCTGATACCCCTTAACTACATAAGGATAATCACCATCCCAGTGAAAGACAGTAAACAGGTGCAGGGGGAGGGAAATTCAATATAAAGCAGACCTTCATATAGCAAAGGTGTATTATAATCTTAACTCCACTTACATGGGGCTTACTGCTTAGCAGGCACTGTTCAAAGTCCTTTGCATACAACCCATTTGGATCCTCACAATAATCCAATGTGGATGGTTATATTATTATTACAGGTGGGGGAACTAAGGTACAGAGAGTTTAAGTAATTTGTTACAGGTCATACAGCAAGTAAGTGGCCATCTGGGCGTGAAACCCAGGCAGTCTGGTTCCCGAGCTAATCTGCTTTCACATTACTGGTTATTAGGCTTAGGTAAGGAGTGACATAAACCCCCAATCTCAACGATAGCTCAGTTCATAGCAAATTTGTCTTAGGCATGCAAGAGCTGTTCTTTCATCTCTGACCACATCTCTGGGCTTATGCTTGGGTTTTAAAAGGTGGGTTTGGTATTAGGGTGAGGAAAAGGAAGGATGTATTACTAAAGTACTGTTATATACCAGAGAATATGTAAAGTGCCTTTACATGGTATCTCAGCTTTTTTTTTTCTCCTATCTCCATCTTTATCTCACTGTCACACATGAGTCCTAGGAGGAAAATTTACTCTTCCAAGTCCACACAGCTGGATAGTGATGGAGTGAGAATTCAAAAGCCCATTTCGTTTTCCTTGGGACTCTCAGTTTTTCCAATTGTGCTTTAGGAAGTTAAAGAAGAATATCTTTCTCAGAAGGTGACAAAGGAAGCTTGCTTGCTAATCTAGAACTCTGGTGATTTGCCATTTGAAGGAGTTTACTAATAGCCAACCTTGAAGCTATTCTCTAGGATTTGGGGAGGGATGGTGGGAGGCAGATGAGGGGTGGGTGAGTTTGTGAGAGATCTTACCTAACTTTCTATACCCAATAATTGTTATGATCCTGTAATACTCTTTGTGTCCAGGACCTATGCCAAGGTTTTGCTGGAAGGCAATTAAATGTTCCAATTTGAAATAAGTTAGACTTAAGGAACAAGAAGGAAATAACAAAGTGTAGAAGCCCAAACTCAAAATGATCCTTCATTTTGAGCTGTTTTCTGCAACTGAGAATGAGATCATTGTTTTATACCTACTTTATGGGAAGTGAGTAATGGCTTCTTAGAGCCTCTGAAGTTCTGTCATTGTCAAGGCTATAACCTAATGGTTTATTAAGAAGGAACAGAAGTGCTGTTTGGGGAGAGAATCTATGTCCCTGAGCTCATTTCGACTTACCTTTGCTTTAACAATCGTTCTCCTTCAGCGTAGGCTCTGATTGCTGGCCAGGAGGATCTCAATATTTCCCCCCACACTACAAGGGCAATGGAGTGGATGCCTGACACCTGGTCTCTCATTTTCAGCATTGCTTAGAAGTTGGATTCTCTAACCCTCTTAACTTTATTGAACTGAGCTCCTCAATTTTCAGTCCACAGGCAATGGAATTTGGGGAAAAGTGCATAGATTTTAGAGTAAATGAGGTCACAGAAGGTTACTTTATCATTCATCCACTGTCCATCCATCAATCCATCCATTCATCCTCTCCCCCTCCTCCCTCCTTCTCTCCCAAACACTTGCTGAATGTCGACCCAGTGCAAGGTGGAGTAACAAAAAGTGCAAATGTATGATGTTGGAGTGAGCTTGACCTATTTGAGGAACAGAAAGGGGATCAATGTGTCTGGAGGGTAAGGAACAAGAGGGATGCCACAGGGGCAACCATGGTAAGGATTATGGGCTTTATATTATGATTTCAATAAATCATACTTGCAGAGTTCTAGGCAGAAGGAAGCTCTGAGCTGAGTTCATTTTAAGAAGACCTCTCTGACTTCTTTTGGACATTATAGGAGCAAGATGTCAACAGACTAGGAGGACATTTTAGCAGCTCAGACAAGAGATGATGTACAAGGGGGCAGCAATGGAGTTTGAAATAAGCATTATATTTGGGATATAATTCATAGTTAGAGGCAACAGGGCTTTCTGATGGCTTGGATGTCTTATGGAGATGAATGAGCAAGGAAAGAGAGGGGAATATCAGATTTTGTATTTGGTAATGGATAATTGTTGGTGCTGTTGTCTGAGAAGGAGTGGGTTGGAGTTTGGGCTAAATTAGAGAATGTATGGTCCTTCCAGCTTTAACTGTCCTTGACCCTCTATAGAAGCCGAAAACTGATGCAATGCTGACCTGCAGCTCAACATAGTCTGAATTTTAGGCTGTTCTTTGGTGCACAGCTGTAACAGTCACAGGAACAAAGCCTGAGTGTGCATGAAGCCTCACTGCAGGCTGAGAGGTGAGGCTCTTGGAATCTGGGTCAAGCTTTGGATCAAGCTTGCTGAGCCAGCACCAGCAGAAGCAGAGACCATCTCTGAGCCTTGGCTGTCTGGTCTAGAGCCAATCTCACAATTGTGTCCTTTTCTACCAATGAAATATGGGCTAGAAAGACCATCATCATTTTTTTCATATAATAAAGTTTATTTTTAAAGAGGGTTTTAGATTACAGAAAAGCTACATCAAAAGTATAAGGAATTCCAATATAACCCCCTCCCTCTCCCTCCCATATTTCCCCCTATTAATAACATCTTAGAATACTATGGTACATTTGTTATATTTGATGAATAAATATTGAAGCATTTCTACTAACCAAGGTCTGTATTTACCTTATGGTTTACACTTTACACTGTACAATTTTATAGGTTTTGACAAAATGTATAATGGCCTGCATCTGTCATTGCAATATCACACAGAACAATTCCAATGCCCTAAAAATGCCCTATGTTCCACCTATAATTCCCTCTCCCTCTCCTCATAACCTCTGGTAACCTCTATATCAATGTTACAGGTTCTTCCATTACTACAATAATAATAAATTTACTTTGGTCTATGGTAGCATTCCCCCTTTTTGTTTGTTCATTCCTCAACCTTGAGGATTTTGGGATGGTGATGCTTGCTCTGCTTCAGATTGAAAGGGGGCTTAAACCTTATGAGGCAGATGGAAAGAACTATTTTACTTGCAGTTGTAGATACTCTCTGTTTTTTGGCATGGGGTTGTCCATCATCATTTTGTTCATTGTCCTGGGTGAGTCTGATGAACTGTAGAGTAGGTATTGGCCGCTACTCTGCTGAGATTCAGGGCTCAACCAGTATATAAACAGACTGAAGATTTAAGTCTCTGGACATATATTTAATGGTATATAGTTCTAATTATAGGTTCAAATAAAAGGGGCAGAAGAACCATATATAGGGAAATTATAAATGAATCTAACTCTGTTACATTGGGAAAATAAGTTGTCATATATTCCTAGGTAAGGCCCACCAACAGGGTGCTGATTTCAAGGGTTTTGTGCCTTGCCTATAGTGTATGGATGTCTCTAGAGCCCTCAGGAGCACCTCTATTTGAGGCTTTGTTTACTGTGGCAGTTAGTGAGATCTGCCTGAGACGTACATAATCATAACCTCTGGAATTACCTCCAGACTCACTTTGAAATCTCTTAGCTGTAAAAACTCTTTTGTATTTGGTGTTTCCACCTTTTTTTCCAAATGCATCTCTGGTTGGTGCTTGGTAGTAATCGCTCGGTACCAGGGAGGCTCATCCCTGGGAGTCATGTCCCATGCTGGGGGGTAGGTAGTATGCTTATTTGCTACGTTTGGCTTTGAGAGAGGCCACATTTGTGTAACAAGGAGGTTTTAAGGAGATAACTCTTGGGCAATAGTTATTATTAGGTTAAGTTTCAATTTTACAAGAATATGGTTCATAAGTACAAGTATTAATATTAAGGGGCTTGGCATATTGGTCTGTTTTTTTTTTATTAGGCACTGCCACTGTACTTGAAAGATTCTTGCCCCTCTATTTGAGAATGTAGCAGGACTCACAAGAATGGGAGTTTAATATTTTGTTGTTTATTGTGTGGGTCTTCACCCATTGAGATAACACCCTAAGACAAGATGAACACATTCATATTCCATAGAGGCATGCCCCAGGTGCACCCTTCCCCACACCATCACCATTTTAATCATTACCATTTATGCAGTGGTATTTGGGTTTATCATGTGTTTTTCACATACATCATACCATTTGCTTCTCACTATAACCTGAAAGAATTAGGTTCAGTGTCCCCATTTTATAGGTAGAGAAACTCATTGAAATTAAGTAACATATCTAGAAATAGTTAGATGGCTTATGAAAAGTGGAAGAATAAAAGGAAAAAAGGTACAATAAGAGCTATTTTTTTTAAAGGAGTTCAGTGTAGGCAGTGGAAAGAGGGCTAATAATTGCTTTCAAAGTTTTTAGGGAGGCAGACATTAGCAAATGAATTTGAAACAAAATGGAAGGAAAAACATACCCAGTATATCAAAGAATCTTGATAAATAGCTCAAACCTCCATGCCTTTGCATGTCTGTCCTTCTCCCTCTAATGCTCTTCTTCTCTGTCCACTTTGGACTGCCAACCCCTGCCTTAAAACCCAGTTCAAATATCATAGCAGGTGGGCTCTAGGATAATTGTCTTTCACAAATTCTCCTTTTCAGGTGAAGGGGCAAGTTTAGGGCATCATGTTTTCACCCTTTTAATTTCTCTGGCCACAGCAAACTGCAACTGAGATAGTGAGTATCTAACCCACAGAGAATCAATCCATTGGCTAGCCAATGAAAACTCTTTCTCCTGTGAATTTGAACTAAGGGAATCCAGAGAATATAATTGGTTGATGATAGGCTTTGGAGATGAGTAGTCATGTGGAGGTGGTGCCAAAGTCAGCATATAGTGAGTCAAAAATGGGCTTCAATACTCTTTTGGTAATCAGGAACGACAAATAAGTAAATGAAATCAGACTACATTCATTCATTTATTCAAGAATATTTGTTGGGTGCCCAGGTGCTGCATATTGGCTCATCCAACATCAACCCCAACCCTCTTGTATCATATCTTGCTGTTTTTTAGAAGTTGGGAAGCTAAACACTACATTTTCCAGACTCCTTTGCAGCCTAGGTTCTGCATTTGACCTGGATTCTAACAAATACATGAAATAAGCTGGAGACTTGGAAGGAAGAAGTGAAACAATGCATGGTGTCCGTCCTCCATGGGGAGAATGGATTTTTCAGTTCAAATGGTGGTTGAGGGTTTGGTTCTACAGGATCTGAATATTTACTTACTCTAAGATTTCTAACATCATAAATGCTGAGTGATGTACAGTTGAGATATTGGTGTCTCTAGTAGAAAAATCCTTCTTTACTCTGACTTAGTTGTTCTGATTAGAATAGCATCCACAATTGCATGGCCCAAATGTGCAGGATTGCCTATGAAACAGATGATTCACTGACACTATGGAATGGCCAAGAAATAACAGGCCTTTCCTAATGGGAGGTCACAGGTCTGTTCATGTTGCTCTACAGGTGAGCCCTTCTCTTTGATATAGCACACACCAGGGAGAAAAAGGCAGTGTTTGCTGAGGTTGGCTTTGGCCTTTATATGCTGTGCTCTTCTGAGCTGCAGTGGGGGTTGAAATAAGGAGAGACAGGGCATTGTGTCCTGGTTTGGACCCCCCATGGCTCCCTCTGCATTGCAGCTCTGAGGCTGTAGCTACTGACCCATATGTTGTTATAGTGCTTTCACTGTAAAGTGCTTTCATTGAGCTCAACAAATGAGTAAAATATTATTGAATTAAATTTTTTTTTTACATTTTTTTTTACTGTGGGTAAAAATCAAATTTTTCACAATACAAACCAATATTTGTAAAATGATATATAAATATATATGCATATATGTGCATTTGCTTACATAAATGTTTTATATATATATATATATATGTATATATACATATGTGTGTGTATATATATATATTAAAAGGTACTTAGATTACCTAAATATTACACAGAAATTACAGGGATTCCCATGATCCCCACCTCCCACACCTCCCATGACATCCCACATAAACATCTTTCATTAGTGTGGCACATCACCTGCAATGGATATACACATCCTGGGGCTTTGACACTAAGCATAGACCACAGTTCACATTGTAGACTACACTCTCTCCCACACAGTTCTGCATGGTATATGCTGATGTAAAATTGGCTATATCCATTGCCGCAACATCACTCAGGACAACCCCCAAGACCTAAAAAAGCCCTGTATTACAACTGCCCTTCCCCTCCCCACCCCGAAAGCGTCTAGTGGCCACTGGTTCCACCTCACTGTTATAATTTCTTCCATTGCTTGAATCACAATATGTCTACAACAGAATACCATTAAGTCCACTCTAGTCCATAGCTCTTCCCCCAATCCTGAAGGGACTGAGATGGTGATGTCCACTCCACCTCCAACTGAGAGTGGGCTTATATCCCATGGATACGGTGGATGGGATTATCCTGCCTGCAGCTGCAGGCTCTCTCCATTCCCTGGGATGGCTGTTGTCTATTATTGTCTCCTTGCCAGTTGACTTGGGAGAGTCCATTGAGTTGTAGAGTAGGATTTGCAGCTCCACTGAGATTCCAGGCACAGCTGGCACATAGGTAGGCCAGAAGCGCCAGTCTGTGGAAGTACACCTACAAACTCTAGCATCACATATAGGTTTGAATAGAAGGGACTGAGGGACCATGTGCAGGGAGGACTTATTTGAGTTGAACTCTGTCACTCTCAGGAGCACAGATTCCAAAGTAGAGCCCACTGATAAGGCATCAATCTCTGGGGCTATCCCCCCTTATATAGGACCTGGGTGTCTCCAGAGCCCTCAGGAGACCCTCTGTGTGGGGTGATATCCACTTTGGTGTTCTATGAGATCCTACTGAGGTGTGCGTAAGCGTTACTTCTGGAATGACCTCCCAACTCTCTTTGAAGTCTCTTAGCCACATGAACTCATTTGTCTTTACCTTTTCCCCCTTTTATTCACAGTCTTTTTCCAGTCATGTTGCCAGTTGGCACTTGGTATTAATCCCTCATTCCCAGGGAGGCTCATCCCCAGGAGTCATGTCCCATGCTGGGGGGAGGGTAATGCATTCATATGCTGAGTTTGGTTTAGAGAGAGGCCACATTTGAGCAACAAGGAGGCTCTCAGGTGGCAACCCTTAGGCACCCCATAACAGCAGGCTAAGTTTCAATTACAAGAGCAAAGACTCATAAGGCTAGTCATCAATAACAAGCACCCATCAGTGGACCCTCCTCCTTTGCCAGACACTGCCCCTGCACTCAGGGC
>JAQZBX010001362.1:0-48254 GCA_029593785.1 Cabassous unicinctus
ATTTTTTTTTTTTTTTTTTTGTTATTGTTTGCTTGTAAGATTGTTTTCCAGCCATTCACTTTCAGCCTTCTTGAATCCCTGGGTCTAAGGTGGGTTTTTTGTAGACAACATATAGATGGGTCATATTTCCTAATCCATTCTGCCAATCTGTGCCTCTTGACTGGTGAGTTTAATCCATTAACATTCAGTGTTATTACTCTCAAGGAATTACTTACACTAGCCATATTTTTGAGGGGTTTATGTATGTCATATGTTGTTTCTATTTCTATTTTTGTCTTTTTAGTTGTTCTTACACTCTCCTCCAGCTCTCTCTCTCCTGTTTTTTCCTTTCAACCTGCAGAATTCCCTTTAGTATTTCTTGAAGGGCAGGTTTCTTATTGGCATACTCTCTTAATTTCTGTTTATCTGTGACTATATTGAGCTCTCCATCATTTTTGAATGCCAGCTTTGCTGGATAGAGAATTCTTGGCTGGCAGTTTTTTTCTTTTAGTACCTTAACTATGTCATACCACTGCCTTCTTGCTGCCATGGGTTCAGATGAGAAATCAGCACTTAATCTTATTGAGCTTCCCTTGTATGTGATGGTTCTCTTTTCTCTTGCTGCTTTCAGTATTTTCTCTTTGTCTTGAGTATTGGAGAGTTTGATGAGTATATGTCTTGGAGTAGGCCTGTTGTGATTTATACTGTTTGGGGTGCACTGCGCTTCCTGAACTTGTACATCCATCTCCCTCAATAGGGTTGGGAAGTTTTCAGCCATTATTTCCTCCAACACTCCTGTCCCCTTTCCCTTCTCTTCTCCCTCTGAAATGCCTATAATGCATATGTTTGTGTGTTTTGTCTTGTCATTCAAATCCTTAAGTCCCTGCTGGATTTTTTCTATCTTTTTACCTATCTGTTCTACTATCTGATTTCAGATGTACTGTCTTCCACATCACTAATTCTTTCTTCCACCTGTTCAAATCTACTGTTATGTGCTTCCAGTGTCTTTTTGATTTCTTGGATCATGCCATTCATCACCATCATATCTGTTATCTTTTTATGTATGTTTATAATTTCTTTAGTATGTTTTCCTAGTGTCTTCTTAATATCCTTAATCTCTTCCTTCACTTCATTAGGTTGGTTCATGATATCTGTTTGGACAGCTTTGATTAGTTGTTCCATGTTCTGCACCTCTTCCTGGTTTTCAGTTTGTTCATTGGACTGGGCCATGTCTTCCCATTTCTTAGTATGGTTTGTAATTTTTTGTTGCCCTCTGGTCATCTTTTTATCTTGATGTGTTGTTCAGTTGATTACCTTCTCTCTTTACTCTAGGGTTTTATTTAATTGCTATTTTTGTGTGTGTGTTAAGTTTTCTCTTTGACACTTTGTTCTTCTTATTTTATTTTGTTGCTGCTGTCTATGTTCCCTTGGGGGGAAAACAGGACCAGAGAAAGTGAAAGAGGTAAGAAAAGTAAAAGGATAATAGTAATAGTAATGGTAATTTTTAGAAGAGGAACCATTTAGGACCTTGGAAAATGAATATTTAACTCATGTAAGCAGTGTAGAGTAATAGGAATAGAAAAGTGGGGTACCAACAATGAAATGGGAAACCAAATAGAGAAAGATATATAGATTGAACTAAAAGGCAAGTATGATGAGGAGAGAGGGAGAGAGAAAAGAAAAGACAAAAAGAGAAAAGTTAATAAAAGAAAGAAAACAGGATAGATGAGGTAGAAATAAAAACCAGAAGATTTGGGGCCCAAACAAAGAGAGGTGTAATGTATGAACGACAACAGAAAGCAGAAGATGGAATGATGAGGAAAGGAAAAAAGACAGCGTTGGTATACAAAATTGGTATACACAGAAAAGCGGAAATCAAGGAAGAGGAGACACAGTAACCAAAAATCAAGCCAGCAGCACCTTGAGAAATGTATCTCTTCGTCCAGCTCCCTGAAGCCTCCTACTCTGTGAGTTCCCAAAACAGCTCACTTGGGCAGGATCTTGCCCCTACTCAGCTGTTTTTTTGTGAGAGAGATCTGCCTATGTTCCTTTGAAAGAAAAAATATTAGGACCAGATCAAAGGAAAGAGATTGGAAGACAAAAAGAAGAATAGTAATGGTATTAGTAAAAGGCAGGAGAACAAACATACAAGACTTAGGAAATCGAAAAATTAACACGAGTAAGAAGTACAGAGGAATAAGATTAGGAAAGTGGAACTGAAACAATGAAACAAGAAACAGAATAGGTAAACAAATATATAGAATGCATTAAGATGCTCGAATGGTGAGAAGAGGGGGAAAGAAAACAGGAGAAAGAAAACAGTGAAAAAGAGAAAATATGCAGAGAAAAAGGGAGAGAGGGAGAAATACAAACAAGAAAAATTGGAGACCAAATAAAACAGGTGGAATGAAAGAACAACAACTGAAAACAAAAGATATAAAGATAAAGGAGTGCAAAGAAATAGCATAGGTAGAAAAAAATCAGTAACCAAAAGAATAAAAGAAAAAGCAAAAATAAACAAGCAGAGAAAGAAAGGGAGGGAATATAAAACAAGCAAAAAGCAAGACAGCAGCAACTCATTGTTTTTTTTTTTAAAGGAGACAGAAGGAAATAATGAAAACAGAAAAACAGCCTTTTTTCTTAGATCCCTAAGGATCTTCTCAGGCTGCTGGTGTTCCTCAATCACTTACCCTGCAGCCTGCCCTCTGCAGGTTTTGAGCTGGGTTTTAGTGAGTAAAGGGAAATAAAATAAAATGAACTTTTTTTTTTTTAAATAAGAGATCCAAGAAAAGCTAATACAAAGAAAATGTCTATATATTCCCTGTTATAAAGTTTCATCTGGATGCCTGATAACCTGGTGGATCTCTTCTCAAGGAATAGCCAGGAATCAAACTAGGGACCTCATATATGTTAGGCAGGAATTCTCCCACTAAGCTATTCTGGGTCTTTGGGTTGCTTTACCTTTCAGAAGGCTATCCGCCCCTTTTCCCTTGGGCAGGTTAGATCCCCTGCAGTCAGCTGGAGTGGTGCTGATCACTGCCTGTCTCTGCCTCCTCAGTGACATAATTCCTCTCTTTACCTAGGTGGTTGGATGTGACGGCTTGCCTGAGACAATCCCCCTCCCCTCTCCCTATCAAGTCGGGGTCCCTTCCGATATTCAAGGAGGACCCAGCTGGCTAAACTCACTGCAAAAAAATCACTCTCCACTCTCCTAGACCCTTCTTCCTTGCAGGGAATCTGCCATCACACTCCCACTAGGAGCAGGTGTGCTACCAAGGTAAGCAACCCCCGATTATTCCTTGTTTCTCTATCTGTCCAGGACTCACAGCACTTCCATGGAGGTAGATGTCTACTCTACTCTCAGATACAATTTGCCAGGAGTTTTACCCTTGCTTAATATCTCAGGGGTGGGAGAGGGGAGCCCTGCCAAGCAGCCGGGAGTTTTAATAACTCACGATTACTTGTTTTGGCTTCTTCGTGTCTCTGACTCTCACTCTTCTGGGAGTTCGTATACAGTGTCCTGGTTTGCTGTCCTCCAAAGCAGTTCCCCACAGCAGCCTCTGGCTTTTTCTTTGTTGTTTTAGTGAGAGCTAAGATTTATATGTCTAACCTGTTGGCCATGTTCCCACAATCCTCTCAAACCTTTCACTTTTAACCTGTTTGTGTCTTTACATCTGAGGTGGGTCTCTTGTACACAACATATAGACAACTCATATTTTTTATCCATTCTATCAATCTATGTCTTATGATTGGAGAGTTCAAATCATTAACATTCAATGTAATTACTGTAAAGGCATGGCTTACTTCATCCATTTTGTCCTTTGGCTCTCTGTTGTCATATCGTTCTATTGTTTGCCTTCTTATCCTTTAGTTTACCCTTACTAATAATCTCCATTTATAAACTCTTCTCCAAATCTCTTGCCCTTGTTTTTTCCTGTCAGGCTGCAGCACTCCCTTTAGTATCTCTTGTAATTCTGGTCTTTTTGGTAACATATTCTATCAGTTTTTGTTTGTCTGTGAAGACTTTGAACTCATCCTTATTTTTAAAGGACAGTTTTGCCAGATACAGGATACTTGGCTGGCAGTTTTCTCTTACAGTACCTTAAATACATCATACCAATTTCTTCTTGCCTCTATAGTTCCCCACCACCCCACCCCCCAGGCACTTAATCTTATCAAATTTCCCTTGTATGTGATGCTTTGCTTTTCTCTTGCAGCTTTCAGAATCCTCACTTTATCTCTGATATTTGTCATTCTGAATAGTAGGTATCTCAGGGTAGGTCTATTTGGGGTGTGTTGTCCTTCTTGAATGTTGAGATTTATGTCTTTAATAAGGGTTGGGAAGTTTTCAGTCATTATTTCCTCAAATGTTCTTTCTGCCCCCTTTCCATTCTCTTCTCCTCCTGGGATACCAATAATTTGAATGTTTGTGTGTTTCGCATTGTCATTCAATTCCCTGAGACTCTGTTCCATTTTTTTCCCATTCTTTTCTCTTTCTGTTCTGTCTTTTCCAGTTCAGATGTTCCATCTTTGAAATCACTAATTCTGTCTTAGAGCAATTCAAATCTTCTCTTATGTGCCTCTAATATACTTTTAATCTTATCTATTGTGTCTTTCATTCCCATAAGGTCTGTTACTTTTCTTTGCAGGCTTTCAAATTGTTCTTTATGCTCTCCCAGTGTCTTCTTAATATCCTTTATTTCTTTAGTCATATTTTCTTCAAATTCTTTGAAGTGATTGAGGAGAGTTATATGATTATCACTGATTGTCCTAAATCCTGTATCTCTTCAGGATATTTGGTTAGTATTTTGGCTAGGCCATCTCTTCCTATTTCCTAATATGACTTGTAATTTTCTGCTGATGTCTAGGCATCTGAATTTGCTGGTGAATTTATTCTGATGGCCAATTTCTGTCTTTTGTCTACTGTTTTTTTTTCCCCACAGCTCTTCTTTGATATTTACTTCAACTCATTCTAAGTCTTTAAAATTGCCTGGCTCAAGTTATCAAAATTGGGCCAGGGACTTACTAGTGGGGCACAGATTTTCTCCCAGGGTTAGGATACAGAGAACTTTTTGTCCATGCAATTTCCAGAGTGGCCAGCAGATGGTGCTTGTCAGCACATCTTGCTAGGGAGGTGTTTCAGTCTGGGCTTTCCTGTGTTCCTGTGTTGAATCTCCAGATCAGAGATTCAAAGCGGGTTCTGCTGGCCGAATTCACTGAAGAGAAGCACCCTGACTTCCACTCCTTTTTCCCTTGAAACAGCTGACAGGGAGGAAGATGTCTATTTCCCTCTCAGTCAGATGCAGTGAGTCAGGGGTTTTACCCTAGTTTAATATCTTGGGGATGGGGGAGGGGAGCCTGTCCTGGCCACCACGGGGGCTTGGTAACTCACGCTTGTTGTTTCAGCTTCATCTCTCTGGTCCTCACCCTCCTGGGAATTCTATAGCTGTGTCCTGACCTGTTGACCCCCAAAGCAGGTCCCTTGGACAGCTTTTGGCTCTTTCTCTGTTGTTTTTGTGAAAGCATTCAGCTCTGTTAGTCCATTGCCATCTTCCCACAATCCCCTCTCCTGTTATTTTCATTTATTATTGTGCCTTTCATTTCCATAAGATCTATTTTTCTATGTATGCTTTCAAATTATTCTTTGTGCTCACTCAGTGTATTCTTAATATCCTTAGTCTCATTAGCCAGCCCATTGAATTTATTAAGGAGATTTTTTAAACATCTATTATTAGTTGTCTCAACTCCTTTATGTCATCTGCAGGTTTATCTTCTTCTTTTAACTGGGCCATATCTTTCTGTTTCTTGGTATGGATTGTAACTTTTTGTTAGTGACCTGGCAACTGGCTCACTAGATGTATTTATTCTGAGTGCAGTTTCTCCCTTTAGTTTAGGGCTTTCTTGTTTTTCATCCCTTGCTGGTTGTGTAGTAGGAGCCAAGGATGTACTTGGTACTGTAAGCTCTGGAGGCTGATGCTGTCCACATTGCACCAGGGACCAATGAAGCATCTCCCACCTTTCTCTTATGCCAGGAGTAGGGACAGAGCTGCAGTCATTTATAATAATACAAGTTGTGTAGGCCAAGACTGTCTGTAGTTGCCCAGAGAGACTGATGAAACTTCATGCCCCTTCCTCCCCTGCCTGGGGTGGGGATGGAGCTGCAGGTGTGGGTAGCAAATTATGCCGTGCTGGTCCAAAATGACCACAGTTGCCCAGGTAGACTGACATAGCACCAGCCCCTTTCCTCCCCTGCCAGAGAGGATGGATCCTCTGGAGTGCCCAAGAAGCTAATCGGATGGGCCAAATGCACGTGCAGTTGCCTTTAGAGGCTGATGGTGTACTGTCCCTTCTGCTCCTAAGCGGGTGGGGATGGACCACAGGCACCAACAGCTCAGTCCATGTAGGCCATAAGTGCATGCCATTGCCTGGAGAGGCTGAGGAAACACCTGTCCCCTCCTGTCCTACTGGGGCATGAGGTTGGATCCACAAGAACCTAACAGTTCATCCCTGTAGGCCAAAAGTACTTGCCATTGCCTGGAAAGGCTGAGGAAACACCAGTCCCCTCCTATCCTATTAGGGGAGGGGTGGTGATCCAGAGGCACCCAACTGTCCAGTCTGTGCAGGCCAAAAGTGCCTGCCATTGTCCAGAGAGGCCAAGAAACATCAGCCCACTCCTATCCTATTAGAGGATGGTGGTGGATCCGCAGGCACCCAACAGTCCAGTCCGTGCAGAATGAAAGTACCTGCTGTTGCCTGGAAAGGCTGAGCAAACACCAACCTCCTCTTATCCAATTGGGTGGTATGGGTGGATCCACAGACACCTAACAGGTCAGTCCATGCAGGATGACAGTGCCTGCTGTTGCCTAGAAAGGATGAGGAAACACACCTCCCCTATCCTACTTGGGGGCAGGGATGGAGCTACAGGTGTCCAACTAGTCAGTCTTTGTGGACCAAAAGCACCTGCAGTTACCCAGAGAGGCTGGGGCTACACTGCCCCTTCTTGTCCTATCAGGAGTGGGGGTGGAGCCACAGGTGTCCAACAGATGAGTTTGTGCAGGTCAAAAGTGCCCATGCAGAACTGTGTGGGAGAGCATATAGACTACAATGTGAACTATAGTCCATGCTTAATGGCAAAGCCCCAGGATGAGTTTATCAATTGCAATGAATGTGCCACACTAATGAAGGATGTTTATGTGGGAGGGTGTGGGAGGTGTGGGGAGTGGGGCATATGGGAATCCCTATACTTTTTGTGTAACATTTATGTAATCTAATTATCTTAAAAAAAAAAAAAAGTGCCTGCAGTTGCCCAGATAGACTGAGGAAACACCAGCCCCCTCCTAGCAAATGGGAGGAGGGCAGAGGTGGAGATGGAATAGAAGGAGCTCAACAAACCAGTTCGTGAGGGCTGAAAGTTCCTGCAGTTGTCCAGAGAGGCTGAGTAAACACAGCTCCCCTCCTATCCTATTAGGGATGGGGATGGAGCTACAGGTGTTCAAGTATCTAGTCCAGGGTTCTTAACTTTTGTTTCATGGTTGCCAATCACGTGAAATTAACACTACTGTAATTTATTTCTTTCATACATTTGTAAGTGAAGCAAATGCTAGATTTCAGTTAGAGGTCAGAGAAGATAATTTGATTTTTTTCAATTCAAGCTCACGGACCACCTGAAATCTTTCCACGGTCTCCTTGGGGGTCAGTGGACCCCTAGTTAAGAACCCCTGATCTAGTCTGTGTGGGCTGAAAGTGCATGCGGTTGCCCAAAGAGGCCAAGGAAACACAGCTCTTCTCCTATCCTATTGCAGTGCAGGGATGGAGCCCCAGGTATCCAACTATTCAGTTTGTGCCTGCCAAAAGCACTTGCAGTTACTTGGAGAGGCTGGTGCAGGTGCCCCCAGCTTCCTCTCAGCCAGAAGTGTGGGGCTGGAGCCCATCCTACGGCTGCAGTCTGATCTGGGTGCTAAGAAGCCAGTCCCTAACTTCACCGATTTTCAATCAGCCCTGCTTCCCCTCATGCTAGGGGCAGAGTTAAAATGGCAGCTACTGGCATCTTTCCAACTTGGACAAGTTCAAACTTTAGCTGTTCTTAGGATTATACTTTAGCCAGCCAAATTTACTAATCAGTAGCTGAAGTCGGTGGCCAATCATCTCTTCCTCCCCTGTTTTTGGGTAATGGAGCTTCCAACTCCAACCACAGGAAAGCTCCCAAGGTGGCTTGAGCCACCAGTGGAAGATGGGCACTGGCCTCTGCTGTGTGGAATGTTCTACTCACATGACTTCACTGCAGATGGGCAGTCTCCTCCTTTCATTCTTTCAAGGATGTTGCAGGATGCTCTCTGGTCTCCTGGTCTCCCCAAACAGATGCTTCAGATAGCTCTGTTTAGATTACTAACTGCCTGTGGGAAGAACTGACTCTTGGAACACCTTACTCAGCTGCCATCTTGCCCCTCCCTCTCTATATAATTTTAAAAGATGTAACCAGTGGGGCAAAGTGGGTGAAAGGTACATGTATCATTTGCACAGTTATACAAACTGTATAATTATAGATTCCTATGAATCTATAAATGTTTTCAAATAAAAAAGTTTTTATTCATTGCAGTGATTAGTCCACAAAATTTAGCTCAGTATGATTAACAGATATTTGCCAACATTAAACATATACACAGTAATTGCCTCTAAATCATTTCTGGAATGAGGTAGGATTATAACAAATAAACTTTCAAAAGTTCAAGACCTATTTAATGAATGGTTAGAAATTTTGTGATTAAATTTTGTGTAAAATGTAAAATAACCTTACCAAGTTAAAGCAATCAAAGAGAGGTAATTTATAGCAAATAATTTAAAGATAAAATGCCCAACTCTTAAAAGCATTGACCCTGCTAGTTTAGGGATTAATGCCTCCTCTTTGACTTTCCTATTTTACACTAATACCTAATGTCCCATAAGTCATTCAATAACTCAAATAATGCCAAAAAAGCAGGGTTCTGAGGTTTTCCATTCTTTTAGACTTTAGGGGGACAATCCTCAGGTATGAGATAAACAATATTACGTGGTTCTTTGTTGTTCATTGTCATGGTAGGTAGTACTATATAGCTAAGTTGTTTAGAATACTCAGCTGGTGAATGTAGAAAACCCCTTTACTCCCCATCACTCCCCACCACTGCCCATCACTCTCCACCACTCTCTATCACTCTGAATTTAAACATGAGAACCTGGATAATTTGGTGATTGTTATACAGAGAAAATGATATATGCAGGGATGATGGGATTACTTCACAGAATCACTAGTATTTGAATGACAGTTAACCTAAAGATGATGAAGTCATGTACCAACTTGCACCATGAAAACTATAATCACAGTCAGAAATTTGAGTAACCCTCAGGATAAATTCACATTCTTTAGCTAACATTATTGCTGATAGTTTGCTGCCAGAATCTGAATCTCAGAATTGAGAAGGACAGAAAATATTTTTAAGAGGCTGGCAGATCATGATATTAATATTAAGCTCCAGACCAAACACATGGACCAGAGAATGACAGTGTTTTCTTCTACTGGTGTTCTTAATCTTGGATTAATTATAAATATCAGATTGGACTTTTTATGTAATTTTATTACTCTTATAAAATTAAAGGGAAAGCATAAAAACTGAGTTTGGGTTTCTGCAGGTCATACAATACCAAAAGAGAGGCAGTAAGTGAAAAATCCATGAGCTGTCAGGTCAGTGAGACTTGGATCAAGACACATATCTAGCACAAACAAGCTATAAGAATTTGGGCAAGTTATTAAATTTAAGCTAGATTATGCTATGTTTGCTCTTTCCCATCCCCCTCCACTA
Source organism: Cabassous unicinctus (assembly GCA_029593785.1). Classification (NCBI taxonomy): domain Eukaryota; kingdom Metazoa; phylum Chordata; class Mammalia; order Cingulata; family Chlamyphoridae; genus Cabassous; species Cabassous unicinctus. Next base: position 9,813 of record JAQZBX010001362.1, read on the forward strand.
CCCCAAATTTCGGGAGTTTTACTTCAACAAAAGTTTATTGCCTTTATGGCCAATGCAGGTTAGCAGAGGGGTGCTGTCCAACATAGCCACTAAAAGACAAAGGGTGACAAAGGCTCCAGGTTGACAAGTGTTTCACCAATGTGGGGATAGGGAAAGAAGTGAATTGTATACAGGCTTTTAATACTTCCATTGCATGCCCAATGAATTCACATTTCATTGACCAAAGCAAGTCACACAGCCGCAGCTAATCTCAGAGGAGCTGGGGAAGTACAATCTTCTCGTGTGCCCAGAGGAAAAGGAGAATTGGACTATTTGTAAACACCCCCCAGTGACTGCCACATTTTCTTAACTCACTCGACTTCAGTGTCCTCCCCTGGAAAAATTGGGACAATAATAACTAACTTAGAGGGTACTTGTGCATATAGCTTAGTGGTTAGAAGGAGATTCTCTGGTGCCATACTGCCTAGGTGGGAATCCCAGTTCTAAGGTTTATAAGTGTAACCTGGGGTAGTTTTCTTAATCTTTCCCCTCAGATTCCTCTTCTGGAAAATGGGGATGATAAAATTAGTGTCTATTACTTAATTGTGAGGATTAAATCAATTAATATAAGCAAAATATTAGGAATAGTGCCTGGCACATAGTAGAAACACTATTTGCTTGTTGCCCCAGGCACAAGTTCTAGAACATAAAGAACCCTTAGTGATGATTGGTGGTTATCATGTGATTATTACCAGAATAGAAGTCATGCTTGCTGGTACCCAGCACTGACTTATTGAATACTCGTGAAAGAAAAAAAAAGTCATTGAAAAGTGAATCAGATTCCAGAGTGTGCTGGAGTGGATTTCAAAGAATTACATAGAGTATGCTGGAGTGGATTACATAGAATTTACTGAAGCACAAAGTTTAGCAGTAAGTGCAGCATGCACAGTCCAACAAAACTGTAAGTTTCAAGAGGGTACAAGCACCCACTTGTTTGTCACTACTGTCCAATGCTGTCACTGAGTACAGTTTACTCTGGATATGGGTAAATATTTGTGGAGTGAGATGGGATGGAATAACTCAGTATAACTGCAATGACTGTACTCTATTAATCAAAGAACCACAGGAAGTAAGGCAGAGATGACTGCTCAGACCTTGGCCTTCTCAGCACACTCACATGACTGAGCTAGTAACAACACTAAAACCAATGTATTTTAAAATTTGAGGTGGTATTAAAGATGTGCATGTGTTTAAGGAGCATCTTAGCCTAGGTGTTGGAAGATTTTAGTAAAGCTACAAATTCACAGCTGTCCAGGGACTGAAATACACAGTGAAGTTCTGGATGCTGTCAGATTCTCAAGTAATATGCATTATTATACTATAGAAATAATCAGTTTACCCTATAAAACTTGGAGGTTAAGCTAGGAAGTATTTTTCTCTGATTCAAAAAGGAAGCACTTTAAGGTCATACTTGGCTTTTTGGTGTCAAAGCTCTTGATGAATTTCAACACTACAGAATGTTTGGCAGCCACTCTAAGATCATAGTGTTTTGTTTTATTTCCCCTAGGCAGGTCTGGAGGTTATTTTTATTCTTTAATTATAATTATTTTTAAGACAATCAAATCATCACAGATAAATCATCATTTATCACTTTCAGACTTTCAGGCACCTAGGTAATACACTATAGAAATGTGTTAAATTAAAGAATACAGTGAGTTTAGCTCAAATTTTCCTAAAAGTAAATTATATTTAAGAACGTGTAAGTGTATTTTGGGGGGTCAGGAATACTATAATTTCGGACAAGACTATTTCTTGTCTCAAGCCCCATAGGAGTGGTGTTCCCAGTTTCTGACAAACAAAAATGCCCGCACACATTTCTAAACACCCCTATGGAGCTGCACTCTTCCCAGATAAGATCCATTAAGTGGCGCTTGCTAACACATGTGACTTGATGTGTGAATGAATCAAGGTTTTTAAGTTTTAGCTGAATATGAAAGTATGCTAAAGCTGGTGTTTGAGTTGAAACCTTTCTTTTTTTCATTAATAAAAAGAAATTTAAAAAGACAATTTTAACAACCACAAAATATTCTCTCATTTAAAGACAAAAATTCATACACAATAACCATCCCAAAAGTTACAAATACAATCTTTTAGTTCTTTTGACTCTAAGGAAAGCTTAGTTCAAAATCTTAACATGAAGGGAGAGGGCTAATCTTCTAACCCAATCCTGGATTACCTGGCTATGCAACTACTTTGAGGCATCAGAAAGAAGCAGTGTCGCCTCCAAGTCGTCACGTGTCCATTTATGCCATGTAACCGTGGGTACGTCAGTTAATCCTTTGATGTTTTGACCCCCTTCATTATGACATGTGTAATTGAAGCAAGGCAATAGTTGAATGTCTTTCAACATCAGCTTCATCTTTGCTTCTCTTTCAGAAATTTGATTTCTTGCCAAAAAATAAGAATGAATTGGTCCAGTAAGATTTAGAGGAAAGTGGTGTACTATGAAATAGAATAATATCTTGAAGAGAAGAGGATGTTTGCTTAAACATCAATTTGCTATGTGAACTTTTGGATGGTGGAGCTGTTTGTATCATTTTCTAAGAATGTTCCTCAAGATGTGTTTTGAGAGAAAGAAGATATGGGAGAAAGAGTTTCTCTTAGTGGCTACTTGAATAAGATTTCTACAGGTCTAATTTAAGATTAGGCTATATAGTTTTTAAAAAACATTTAATTTTAAAGACTTTTTATTAAAGTATAATAATCAGTAAAGTACATAAATTTTAGGTGGAAGACGTTTCACAAAATGACACATCTGTGTAAGCAGTACTCAGACCAAGAATCAACATAATACCAGCACTTCAGAGGTCCCATCCTTCATGCCCACTTCTCACCTCCAAGGTCACCATATATAAACACATAAATATAGCATTTTATATCATATAGCTGCTTAGCAATATCTTTTCACCAAAGATATATACATACCGGTGACCCTTCATGCATGTTCATTAATACTACTCACCTGTATCACAAAAGAGGATAGTAACAATGAGTAAACATCTGGAAAAATAATGCTAAATAAAAAGGCAATATAAAGACACATATTATATAGGTTTGTATTTACAAGTTTTACAGAGACAATAAAATAAATGTTCTAGAATTATTTAAAATAATTTGGTTTTTAAAGACTAAAGGAGGCAATATTATCATTGAATAAAATTAGATGTTTTAAATATAATAAACAGATAATGTTCATATAAACAAGATGCTTATAACCTAATACGTTATTTATTTATAAGCTTCATGAGAGCAAGGATTTTGTTTCTGTTCACTGCTGTATCCCCAGTGACTAGGACAAGCATAAAGTAGGTGCTTAATAAGTATTTCTTGAATGATGGAATGAATCTCAGGATATATTTCAATAATCTATGAAACACCTATATTTACAAATAAAAGTATCAATTTAGATCAGGAATACCTGAATGTTTTCCCTTTTTATTTAAGAAGAATAACTAAAAAAGCTGCCATTCCCCTCCTTCCACTTCCAGCCACTTTTGCCCTTACCCATATAATAACTAAGATTCCGCACCTTCTGGCAGAAAACACAATTTCAAACTTCTACAATAACCATTTATTTGAGAAGACTGTAGAGCATTGTCTCAAAGAGGGCTTCCTTAAGCTTGTAGGCAAAATCTAAAAAGGTTAATGACTCAAACTTGAGTTGCTCAGCAAGCACTTCAATAGTGTTTACCACTGCTGCAAAGCCAGATTGTTCAAATACTTCCTTGAAATCACATGCTAAAATAATCGTATTTAAACACATTTTTGTTAGACTCGTATAAACAATTGTTCCAATTGTCTTAAGATTCTGCACTCATAGAGGTGAAATTCAAAGTTCCTTTAATACTTTTTAAAGTAGTAGAGTGTTTCTTAGTTTAAATGACTGGCATATGCTGATATGCCACAAAAATGTTTGCAGGTAATTGTGTCCAGATTTGTTTAATATTCAAAGCAGGTATTAATAATCATTCTAACCTCTTTAAAGGGCCTGTTATGTAAGAATATATCTTATTACTTAAATACACTGTTTGAAAAGAATAATTACGTAATATTGATTAGACATAAAGAGGATACTGATTCAAATTTTGGGTAAGTTGAATTCTAGATGAGAATTTCAGTAAACCTTTGGTTTAAATTATTTACATGGAAGAACAAATGAAGAGCTACAGTTTTTCAGGTTAAGGCTGCACTTACAAGTTATTTCTGCAGATATCTTAAAATCCTCTTCTTGAATTTCCACCCCCACTCCCAATCCTAATTTTCTTGAAATGTGTAACCATATTCTGGCTTTAAATAGCAGGTCTTATTCATTATTCATATTGTTCATCATTATCACTTTTCAAGCATGTGGCTCCAAATGCCTGTGATCCCTGACAAAATAACAAGTACCAGGACACCACAAATTTTGCTTCAAAACAAGTCAAATTCTATAGGAATGCTATTCAGGTTAATGGAGAATTATTTGGCTAAATGTACAGACCAGTCTATAGCAACCCATAAAATATAGCCTCATACAAATTACCAGAACTTTTGTCTCTTGGATATTTGGTTATCTTTTTTTTTTTTTTTTAAACTTTGTGATAAGCTTCAAAGATTACTGATCTTACAAATTATTTTACATTTCTTTTCATGACTCAGTCAATTTGCTTTTTTTTCCTTTGAGTTGACCTCATAAATAAATACTGTATAGGATTAATTAAAAGACATATAACAATACTCCAGATCCATTTGTCTTTAGTTGATTTCCAAGGCAGAGAGAGTAAACAGCCTTCTCTCAGCTTTCTTAATTTTCACAGCTGAGAGTGTAGGATGTTTACAGTATCTGTCACTCAGTGTTCTCTAGGGTGGGGTTGGTGGTCAGCAGCACAAGACTCAGGAAACCCAGATTCATTTCAATATTCTCTAATGTGTTATAGGAAAAGATCAGAATAGTGTATATTTGAGACTAAATTATGGTTATTTTAGGACTGGGACTGGAAGGGTGGGTAGGAAGGAGAACCTGCTCATTAAACCGCATCTCCTTTTTGACTATGGGAAGACGTGAAATCCAGCTTCTCATTCTCTGTACAACTTTGTTCAGCTCACTGCATACAACGGAGAACAATGGCTGAACTGTGCCTGCAGACAGAAGTTTAATGACTGAAAGTTAGCTAGTTTTATTATGGGTTATATAATCATAAATTCAATCAAATGAATGAAAAGTAAATATGTTAGGACATAAGTTATATGAATAAAAATGGTGTACTGCAAATTGCTAACAGAATACTGAAATTCAAAAAATCTAAAATTTTGATGGAATTACATCTCTAATTAGAGGCATAAGGGTGAATGTAGTCAATTCTTAAAGTTCTTTTCTAAGAATGATTAACTCAAATGATTCTTGAACTTCATTTACTAGATTGATCTATGGTGTACAAAATACTTGGGTGAAGAAGAAGCCGTTGATACTGTTATCACAGAGCAACTCTACATAGTAAGAACATATCATACTGTAAACCAAAGTGGCACATAATCCAAATTACAGGACCTTGTTTTTTCATTTATTCATTCAATATACACTTGTGAGTGCCTACATAAACTGGCAGTATTTTAAATTCTGGGTAATGAGAAAGGAAAAATATCATCCGTGCCCTCAAGAAAGACCCAGCCTGATAATCTACAAGGCAAACGTATAAACTGTTATTATGACTGTGACAAGTGCTGTTGTGGGTCAAAAGATGCTTCTGAGTTGGCTGACACCTGGGCTGAGTCTTGACAACTGAATAAGGTTAGCTAGGTAGAGATGGTGGTAATGAGTATTTGGAAGGCGTGGGGAAGGAAGGGGACAGTGTAGCTAAAGGTATCCAGGGTGAACAGACTCACAGATAGAAAAAGTAAGAAAAATACAATGAATTCTCAGACCTTCAAAAATCAGCAGAGTTGGAGCCAAAGATGCATGTGGGTGAAAGGGAGGGGGAGATGACGCTAGAGAGGGAGCCCTTATATGACAGGCCCCCAAACTATGGAAGTCATTGAAGGGTTGTAAGCAGGGAAGTGGTAAGACCATAGCTGCACTTTAGAAGAGCTTACTCCAACAAGAAAGTGGCAGGTGAGGAAAATGGGAGGAAAGGTACTACAGTAGTGTAGGGGAGAACATGAGTACCTAGTTAGGAAATGGTGGTAAGGATGGATAGAAAACAAATATGAGAAATTAGAAAGAAAATAAAAGAATAGTAGGTTTAATGGTGACTGGTTAAGGGGAGAGGGACTGAAAAGAGGGAGCGGTCATGGTTGATTACCAAGTCTGGTGTGGATGAGGCCTTTCATACAGGAGGGAATGACTATGAAGAGAGAGGGTGAAGGAAAGTCTGAGGAATACAACAATAACTTTAATGGGTGGGTTGGAAAGTTTATGAACTCGTGTTTAAGGAATATTGAATTCTGTCATAACCAAAGGTATTTTGAAGGACTAAAACACAAAAGCCTGTACATAAGCGATTTCTGCACTTCTGTGTTCACATTTCTGACCGGCGAAAGACCATGCATCCTTCAAATTCCAAATCAAGTATTCTCTTTACTGAAGCCTTCTCTGCTCATAGCCATCCCTAAAACTTGCACACTTTGCTCCCAAAATGGGAAGGAATTGTTCATCCTCCTTTGACCAACAGTACTCTGCATATTCTTCAACCATAGCACTTATACTTTATTACAATTATTTGTTTAACTATCTCTCTACAAAACCAAGTTCTTGAAGAAATTAAGGCATCACAAAAAAATCTTTCCTTAAATGACAGCAATATTCTTTGGAAAGTTAACCTTCAGTGAAGGCAGTCTGATTTTTTTAAATTAAAATTTATTTTATTTTTTAGTGATGAATTCAAAAGGAAAAAAAAAATCTAGGAACATACTAAGTTTGGAGGAGAAATTCATGTAAACAGTTTTAAAGTGGACAAGAAAAGAAATAGCCATAATAGTTGGGTCTATTAAATAATCATTTAAGTGTTTAAAATGTTCTAACTGGAAGGAATCATGCCCTTACTAAATACAGCCATTAAAATAATTTTAGTTACATAAAAATGATTTTAACCACTCAAAGACAAGTCTGAAAAGTTCCTATTATAACATGAAATCTAATTCTTTTTGCTTCTGCAGAGCTTCTGATTTAACAGGCATATTAGTCACATAAAACCAATTTCTGATAAACTAGCAATTGGTCAGTTGGTCCTGAATGAAAAGATATTTATTTCAAGTGCATATTACATCTGATTGTATTTGGCACATTCTGTATTTAAAAAATCTTTTTATTCATTCTCTGATTTTAAAAAAATCTGCAGTAGTACACATCACCTTTCAGGATATACAGTAAGCTTCCTCCAACTCTCATTTTTAAGTAAAGATGCAGCAATTTTACAGTAGACCTGCATAACTGGAGGAAGAAACAGTGCTACCATTTAGAAGCTTAAGGAATCTTGCATACCCAGGATTTTCAGCTGCTCATGCCTTGCCCAGCCCTGGGTATTACCAGTTTTTTTTTTAGTTTTTTTTTTAATTAAAAAAAAAATTTTTTTAAAGATTTTTCTTTTTTTCTTTTGTTTTTAAAAAAGATATTTAGATTACATGAATGTTACATAAAAAATATGATGTATTCCCATACGCCCTGCTCCCCACACTGCCCGCATTTACCCACATTAACAACATCCTTCATTATGTGTATATCAATTACCAGTTCTTAAAGTCAGACTCCAGGTCATCTACCTCATTGTATTTTAGAGCTGGAAGTAAAATTGGGAATCATTCCCTGGTGAGGATGCTTGTTTGCATCTTTTTCTACTGGCATATCTCCATAAGCTACTTGGCCACCTGACTGGGCCAATTCTTATCATTTCACCTTCTATTTCTGTTTTCATCTTGCCCAGTGTGTGAGATGAACTTTTAATAAGGAATGATCACTTTCCTCCAGTTGAAAATAAAATCCAAACCTCTCACAATGCAACAAACATACTCTCAGTTAATAATGAATTACATGGAAATTTCCAGGGACCAAGTATGAGGAAATCACTAGGAAACTGCAACAATACACACTCTATTTTAAGTCTCCTTCATTTATAGTAACTTTAAAGGTTATTACTGTTTGTATTAACTGGGATCCTAAGGTTAAAAAATTTCAAGTATTTTTAATGCCTCACTAGAATGTAACAATATATGGATAATCAATAATGCAATTTTGAGATAGATATTAGTACAGAATATGTTAATAAAATTCACAGAGGTTTATCCAACTCAAAAATTCCATGGTTTTATGAAAGTATCCCTTGCTCTGAGAAAATCCGCTCTTTAATTAACCTTCTCAAGTTTATTTTGGGGGGAAAGCTCTTCCTTCCCAATCCTAAAATGCTGTACTTTGAATCTGTGCTTGATGTGATTCTGTCTCAAGTACTTACTGCAGATAAAATCAACCTGTTTAAATCTAAAATCTAGTAAATTCTATTGTGTGAGGAAATAGCCAGAGGTTCGTGTCATCTTTGCATAGAATACTATGGAGTGGATTCAAAAAGAGTTCGGATACCATTCCAGTATGATGTAACCTGTTTGATCACGCTTTCCTTAAAATCCTTTGAATTCTTGATTCTTTCAATTTTAATGTTTTTTTTCTTCTACATTCACTATACCATTTATTTTGCCAAGAAGAAAAAAAAATAACCTTCTACAATGAATTTACATTTTATTGCCTATTAATATAGTTTTCTTTTAAGTATGCAAATTTCAAGTTTTTTTTTTTTTTAACATGGGGGCTGAGGGTTTGGAGACATATATATGTGGATTTTCATTGGAAGTTATGGAAAAAAAACTGGATTCAAACAATTTTCCTATAGGCAATTCTTCCCATGAATTCTGTGAACAGAGTTAGAAACTACAGATTATTCTGATACTCTTAGCCACAATAAATAATTGTGAGTCCTATGTTTAAAAGTTTGTTAATTTTGGCTACAGCCATGGTAATGAGATCACACTGTGACAGAAGAGAATGCATTCTGGCAGTGTTGCTGTATTAGAACACTCATTAGATGATTTAGGTTAATCTGTACAAACTAATGAATACTTTTTATTTTAAACTGGAAAATGGTAGTCTTGCCAATAGTTTAAATTTTGAATACTTACTACAGACATACTGAAATAAATTTAGAAATAATTATCCTTGCTACAGAAAATCAAATTGCTATAATGAGTGATATGAGTTCAGAACTCGATGTGGCTAGGTTTTACCAGTATAAAGTCGCTTTGGCTATATACTATTTTTTATGTACCAAACACACAAGTAAGCAACTACCTATCTCTATTAAATATATAGTGTGTATGTATGTGTGTAGGGAAAAGATACACACCAAACCGACAGTGGTAACTACCTTTGGGGAAAGGAGGAGGCGACTGGGGCTGGGTATCAAAGATTTCAAGTTTACTGGCAATGATTTAATATTTTAAAACAAGAATGAACTCATGTAGCATGTATACACATTTGAAAATTACACTGGAGCATTTAAATTCTCTTTTTCTCCAAATTAGAGTCAGGGTTCAAAGGAAATTCTGGTGTCTCTAGAGATTTAATCAAGTGGATTAACTTTGTGACTTTGGGTACTCTCTATAACCCTCTCTGAGCCTCAGCATTTCCATCTATGAAATGAAAATAATACAGTCTGTGCCTAATGAGGTTTGCTAGGCACCTTCTCAATAAATGGTATTGTTCTCAGAAGCACTTCAAAATAACACGTTATTAGTATGAATATTTCCAATATACCATATAACAATGTCTTCATTCTTCCTGCCTTAATTAGTATGCTCCCATATAAAGGGCACAGATCTTTTTTTCATGCCAAAGGTGGAAATGTAAGGGACACTAGGTGCTCTCACCATTAGGGCTTCTGGTCCACGTACCCCTGCCACAGAAAGGAAAATGGGGGCAGGAAATGAGAGGCCTCTTAAGGTACATGCTAGTTAAAAAATAATTTCTTACAAAAAAATGTTCCAGACAAAACAGGATCAAATTATAAAATATTATTTAAACAGTACCACCAGATGTCACTATCACCCAAAGCATTGCTAGTTGTTTCTTTACTCAATTGGAAAAGAAATGCAGCTATTCCACATTTCAAGCAAATGAGTACTGTCTTACAAGGCTTTCCATGTCAGTAATTTATATTGTCATATGGTCACCAAGCTGCATCTTCTAAATAAATGGACCACCATGAGTCTTAATTTTTTAAAATATTATAAACAAGGACTATTATTTAAAATTCAGCAAGTAGATCTTTGGAAGTGAAGGAATTCTTATTTTCAGTTTTGCCTTTTGGTAGGCACCTGAAAGTCTATGATTATTGTGATCTGTCATTTGAGTGAGTGCAGCTGATCACCCAGCACCTTTCTTGTTCTCCATTGAAAATTGGGTATACCTTTTATAGTGATAAAAAATAAAAATAAAAAAAAACATTTGCAAATCCTCATAACTGGTCAAAAAGTAATGATGAATTTTAAGATTTATTTTAGATACATAATTTATTTTCATAACTACACAGGGATTTAACATTTTATACTTCCTTCTGTTAATTTCTTGAAGCAAAACTTGTAACACTGTATTGATGGGATTTTAATTTATATAGGTGTAATATATATGGCAATAATAGCACTAAGGAAGGAGGGGAGGTAATGGAACTACAGTGTTGAAAAATTCATAACTCTATATATTTTTTAACAAAGTTAATTCAATAATAATTTTAAGTTGCTTGTGATAAATTAAAGAAGCATACTGTAATGCCTAAGTTACAACTGAAAGTATAATGCAAAGAAATATAGCTTAAAAACACCCAGTGTTAAAATGGTACTAAAATCTATTTGTTTAGCACTAAAGAAGTCAGGAAAGGAGGGACTGGAGGAATAAGAAACACATGAGACAAATACAAAAAAAAAAAAAGCAAAGTGGAAGACCTAAACTCAATTATATATTATTAATTATATTAAATGTAAATGGACTAAATAATCAAAGGGCAGAGACTGATAGTTGGAAAACAATATACAGTATGCATAAGCAAGCTTCAGTTGCTATATTAAGATCAGATAAAGCAGACATTAAGTCAAGAAATATTACTACAGTCAAAGAAGGGCATTTCATAATGATAAAAGGGTCAATACAGGAGGGATTTATAACAATTGTGAATGCATATATATATAATAATAGAACTCTAAAATATACAAAGCAAAAAATTGTCAGACTTCAAAGGAGAAATAACAAAGTTACAGTTACAGTTGAGTTGATAATTTAAATATGCTTATTTACATAAGAGATAGAACAAGTAGACATATAATCAGAAAGGATAGATTTCTACAACACTATTAACCAAATTGATTTAATTGACATTTATTGAACTCTACCCAACAGGAGAATACACATTATTTTCCAGTACACACAAAACATTCATCAAATTAGATTATGTGCTGAGCAATAAAAGAATTCTCAATATATTTAAAAGAATGGAATTCATACAAAACAGTCTCTGACTACAAAGAAATTAAATTAAAAATGAAACAACAAAGAGATATTTACAAAATTCCCAAGTATTTGAAAAGTAAATTTAATCGAAACCCATGAGTCAAAGAAGAAAGTACAAGGAAAATAAGTATTCTGAACTGAATGAAAATGAAATGTTGCTTAATATTAATATGGAGTTCAAATGTATCTGGGTGCTTTATGGCCTATTACTACTTCCTAAGACACGATATAAAATTTCATGTTAATTCTCTGAGGATCATGCAATGTCTTTATCAATCCTTGTCTGTCAATATTTTAATCTGCAATAATGGAATCAAGAAATGCCTGCTTTCATAGGCATGAGAAGATATCTCCAAAAAGAAGAAATTCAAATTATAAAATATAGAAATCACTACTTTTTTGTAATTAAACAAAATTCAAGTCAAAGAATTTTTTGAGGCAGCATTTGCCAACTGTTAAATTAGCAACATGAAAGCATATAAGAATAGACAGTGCACCCATGGCTGCAATAAATCTGATATACCGATGTACAGCTAAAAAAGCCTTTTTGACATGATGATTTTACTTAAGATAATTTATCAAACGAAACCAAAAAGCTATATGGGAAAATTAGTCATCAAAATGAAAACAATTTAAACAGTAATTTGGTTACAAGGTGGTATATGTAGTATATCAATGTTATGAAGTCATTTAAACGATTAGTATGACATCTTTATATAATATTTTTTAAAAACTACTGCTTTCATTGTACTGTATGATTGCATTTACATGAAAATAGGTAGATACTGGAAGGTAATATGCAAAAACTAAAATATTTGGGTTTGAAGAGATGTAAGATTATGAATCATTTTTCTTTGGGGACTTTGTTACAATTTTTTCAATATTTCAAAATCAATTTTTAAGAAGATAAAGAGCACCAAACCTTACAATGATGAAACTTAGATAAATAATGTAATGCTCATTTTTAGGTAGTTCAAATAAAAATGTTTTACTAGCCACACAATAATTAACTGATTTTAAAATAGTAGCAAGAATTAAAGATTTTCAGTTGGCTGATCATGTTCAGTAAAACCTGACCAGACGATTCCTTCTATTTTAACTAAACTTTTGGAAATGAATTCCTTTTGGTAGCTTTGAGGGTGTTATCTTTGTACAGATTTTTTCTGCTAGTATATATTAACACACAGAATGTTTTCTTTTGATAAAATACAGAACCCACTGGAATCTAGCTAGGAAGAAAATGTGTTGAGATTTTAAAAGAAAATAATATTAAAATAATTTGGTACTTTGACTCAGTCTTTTTTATTGAGTTTATACAATGATATTAAATTTATCTTTAAGATCTTTATTTTTTTCTATAAAATTAAAAATGAAAGTACATTTCCGGTGAAAAAAAAAAACTTATGATAAAAAAGCCTTATGATAAAAGAGCATGTTACTTTGTTACCTTTACAAAATAAAAAATTTTAGCCCAGTTCACTCTACCTATTCCTCTCCAACAAAAAAACTAAAATAAAAACAAATCTTTGAAAAAAAGCTGATATCTTATCATTTGAAAACTCATCTGAAAAGTGTGTATGTCCTTTACACCCACCTGAAGTCTGAGGATTTAGCAAGGGAAGCAAGAAAAAGTTCAAATGCCTAAACATAAAATCCTGTCTCCAAATCGAGTTAACTGCCAGTGGCCAAGTATCTCTAGGGAAGCAAGACACATCGTGTGGTTAAGAGCTGTATTCATAAACTTGAAAGATGTATATTCCCACCATCCACTCTTTCTCCCGAAAGGGGAGGAAAATAAACCAATTTGAGTTAAATCTTGAGGAATGAACAGTCAGTCACCTTTATAAGCAAAAGAAATGAAGAGGAAAATTAAATTGGCCATTTCTTTTTCTTCAACATTCAATATTAAAAGTTTGTGGAGTAAAACTGGAGCACCTTATTGATATACAACTTTCAGATTAATTATATGCTTCATTTACACTTATATCTTGGCCTTATTCATTCTGATGAGATGACACATTCCAATAAAGAGTTGGCTGTGATAAAGTTGAATGCATTTTGCCCTTTATATTCATTACGCTTTCTCTGCAAAGACATACCAATAAATATTATAAAATTAATTCATCTCTTTATTTTGAGATATATTGTAGGGTCATATGAATAAATCGAGTCAGCAGTTCTGAGATTGAATCTTGGTTCTACTTACTATACCTCTGGAACCTTGGGCAAGCTATGAACAACTTCAATATACTCAGCTTTCAAAAAAAGAAAAAAGATGATAATAGCTACTCTCTCATTAAGATAAACGTCAAGGCTCTTAGTTATCAAAATTTAATAGATGCTTCCTCATTCAAAAAAAATTTAAGGGTTTACTATGTACCGGGGTACCAGGCAGTGTTCTAGGATATAGGGATATGGCAGTGGGTCCCTGCTCTTACCATACACATTTTGAGACAAATACTATCATTTAAATTAATATGTAATTTGACAGGTAGTGATAAATGCTTCAAAGGAAAGTATAACAGAGTAAGTGATTAATTGGGAAGGAGAGCTATTTTAGATGGAGGATGGGGGTCAGGTAAGACCTTTCTTGCTAAATTATTGTTTGACCAGGAAATTAAATGAAGCACGGGAGTGAGCAATTTGTCTATCTGGTATCACATATCTGCCTAATTTCATCTAGGCAAGTTTCCATATCTAAGTGTGACACACATTTACACAGGAAGCTACTATGCAGAGGAAAAGGAATTTGAAAGAAACCTGGGAAGTAAAAAGACTAGTAAGAAAATACATAAAGGAAGAAGGGAAAAATACAGCAATGGTGAGAAAAAGAAATGCTGCTTTCCCTTCAGGAATTGAGAGGTCTCTTATCTAGTTTTTGGGTTTGAGCATGAATAATATCCTGGCATATAAGATCCCCAGAGGTGGAAGGGAAGCTGGGTTCCTAAAAGTAGATTTCTGTAGTGAACAAGCTCAAGGGGAAGAATGAACATTTCTTCTTTGCAGTCTTTCCAAGTGGGGTTGTTACTCTTTAGACCCATAAATGAATTGCACTGGGAAAGGAGAAAAGAAACCAAGTTAAGGTTAAATAGGGGTCTTGGGGTTATTGGATTATAATTATGTTCCTCTGCCCGCAGTTCTTCTGAGATATGTGGATGGGGTATGATTAACTTTGAAGTCGGAATAAGAGTCAGCCCAGGTGCAGCACACACCTAAACAAAGGACTTTCAGAAAATGATTAATATAAGCCCTGTGGAGAAACAGTGGGAGAGATGAATGTTGCATAAGCAATTCTCTGAAAACTCTCCAAAGAACATTAGACTTATGCAATGTAGTAAAAAACTGACTCGTTGTTCTGCTAGGTCTTTCTCCCCCTGTGGCAAACGAATCAAAATTTTTATATGTCAGTTCTAAGTTCAAAGACATTCACTTCAGATGACGGTGCCATTTTTATGGCATGTTAACCAGTGTGTGTGAAAGTTATCGCTAGTATGCTAGTATGAATTACTGATGTGAAAAGTCTATTAATACTAAATGCTTCAGAAAACAAGCTGCTCCAAATTTCATTTTCTCTGAGTTTATTTGTTACATAGTTCAACCAGTTTCCCAATCTATCTAGACTTACAATCTCAATAACTTGAAAAGCTTCCATTTCTGCACAATTTATTTCCCAGCTCTGTTCTACCACTTACTCACAACTGCTTTACACTGTCTCCCACCCAACCCTCCTGCCTCTTTGAGAGCCAGTCAGTAATAGACATTTCCTGTGAGGGCAGAGATTACACCTGAATTGTTCACAGCTGTAGCCTCACCTATTAGCACAGGGTCCAGTTCAGAGTAACTGCTTAATAAATATTTTATTAAATGAATAAACAAACATCTGAAATCCTCTGTCTTAGCTGAGCAATTTTTTAAATCTTTTCGTAGAAGGATCTGGGAGAGAAGGCAGGTAGAAGTTTATACAATTTGGGTTTTGGTTTTTATTACCCCACCCCCTTTTTTATATTACTACTATACAGGTGGACAGAAATAATGTGTTAGGCAAAGCATATTCAACTAAGTTTCACTAGATGTCCTTATGGAAAAATTTAGTCTGGATCCTAATCCTGTAAGGTAGAATCACAACTGCTGAACAGTTGTGCCCCAAAACTACTGATGATAGGACAGCTACCAACCTGGAGGAGTACATCTCTAGCAAGACTTATGGCTCTATCCTTTCTTGGACATTTCTTATGCAAATTTTTTATTTTAATCATTATCAATATCTTTGATTAAACCATAGAATAAAGGCTTTTCCAATTTGATATACAGTTAAAGAAGACAGTAATTGTGTTGGATGACTGAATCAGGATCCAAAAGAACTTTGACACATTATTAGCACAATGTGCCAAATCTAACCTAACAATTAGGTAGCATTTCTAAGAAGTAAATGCACTGAGTCCTAATAACACCTCCTAGGGAAGGAAAGATGACAGAGCGGCAGTTCTTGTGAAATCTCAGGTACAAATGGAAAAACCTACTTAAATTCAGGTAATCAAGTGAACAAGCACCAAGTGGGGCATTATGGCTTAAGGGCGATTCATGTGAAAAAGGAAGGGAATTTAATTGACACTAAGCCCAATTTGAGTAACACTGATGACTGCCAAAAAAAGCTAATGTGATTTTAGCCAACATTCCAAGAAACTGTGCTATCTTTAGAAATCAACCAAGTTTTTATGGAGCTTCTATTGGCATTGTTTTAGGTGCTGTGGGGGATAGAGAAGTATCAGGCATAAGCTGTGCTTTTAAGGCACAATTTTGTCAGAGAAAGATTAGCAACAGAAAACAATGTAAGAGTCATGATTTGATAGTCTCAACTATTAAGGAAGTAATCCATCAAAATTCCCAAATGACCAAAACAAAAACAAAAAAACAAAGGCTTCAATGTCCTCAACAGACATATCTTCAAGTTCTTGAGAAGTCCATTGCTTTTAAAGCACTGCTCAGACCCTCACCCAAGTCCTACTTATTATTATTTTATATAATATTATTACCGGTTTGGTCAATGGTTTTCCGACACACAAGAAACAATGAGCACAAATTAGAAGCAAGGTTGGCTAATTGAGTTTGGTACACTGTTAAGAAGAAGGGACTGTAGATTGTTGTCTTAAAAAAAAAAAAGGCAAAAGAACTATATATAACCACATCAAAAGCAAAAACAGGATTGCTTATCTCTACACATCTCTATAGACCCAATGGTATCAATGTACTAGAGTATCAATATTGTATATTAATTGATGCTTATAACTATGCTCCAAAGTCATCAAGAACCTGCTGTAAATAAGATCCATTACTCTCTTTACAGAGACCAAGTAATAGAAATAAATCTTAGAAACTGTTTTAGTTCATTTAGTTTTAAATGGGAAATGGTCGTTATCCGGAAAATTCATTTAAGGAGATCAGCTCATTCATGATTGAGGTCAAATAAATCAGATACTACTGTACATAATTAAGCACTGAGGTATACAAGTGAATCTGTAATGCTTGAGAAAAGAGGAAAATCAGTGTGAGAAGAGAAACAATGTATTCTCCCAACTCTATACAACCAAGCCAGATCCGTGGGTTCTGGGTACTTTGGGGTTATGGCAAAGGTTTCAGAATGATGACAGGGGCAGGCAGGAAAATACCAGCTGCTTCTAGGTAAGCCAAGTGTAAAATTTACGAAAATAACAAAAGTTGCAAACAGCATCATGTTACCCTTTACAGCTACAGTGAACTATATACCAAAACAATGGCACATTTCCTTCTCAGGTGGGGTTTCCAGTGCACAATATTTGAGCCCAAATTTGGACTTTCAATTTAATGTTAGAAAAAATCATACCAAGTGGATATGATTAATAATGATCCTGTACCAAATAAATCTCCTTAAAATTACTTTTTTTTAAGATTTGAAATTAAAGTCTAAATAAACTGTACAGTAAATGAAAAAGTACAATGGTGGTATTATTTTGCTCTTATTTTCCCTAGCAGACACTTCAAGCCCAGCAGGGTAATTCTTGCCCTGTGTTATGGTGGCTTGGATCACTGGCCAATGAAGACCTAAACATTCTTGCATCCTAGAAAAAAGTTTAAAACAATTGGGGGAATTTGTAGTATTTCTTTTAAACCTACTAGGTGTTGGAGGAAAGGGAGTCACTTTTATTCATCAGCAGATAGTCTCTAACTTTCTACCACAACTGCTGGCCAACCGTTTCATGCACGATTTTGTGAAGCTTGTGCTTCAGCAGCTTCCTTAGAGACGTCATGTGGTTGGAAGTAAACAGGGAATGATGACAAACGGGGATGATCTTTTCCTCTACTTTGTGCATATACCTATTTTCAAGATAAAGCTAATTGTTTTTAGGATTTTAAAAAGTATCAGGTCTTAAGATGTATGTGTGAAAAAAAATGACTTCATAGTTTCTGGTTGGAGACATTAAAAGAGTTCTAGCTGTTGAGTAAAATCACAGCTTTAAACCTTTCTGAGAGACTGTTCTTTCCTCATTAATTCCCCTTGAGCAAAAGATTTAAGATCAGTATGAAGTTAAGAGACTACAGCTTTTTCTTCTCAGGATTACCTTTCATAGAAATGATAAAATGGAAAAAATAATTATTCCAGACGGTCCAGTAAAACATCCAGATCCTCCCAACAAATCTACAGATACCCATTATCCTTAAACACTCTCCAATTATCAGGGGTGGGGGGTGGGGAGAGAAAAAGAAAACTTCCTTAGCCCCATTCAAATATAAAAACATTCTTTACTATATTGAATTTTATAAAATCCCATTGTTAAATACTTCCTCTCAAACTCCTGCCAAATCAGAGAGGATTACTGCTGAAACAGACAAGGAATATGTGACCTCTTCCCCCTACCCTGACGAACATCAGGGTTACACTTTGGCACACATACAGATCTATTTTCTACAAAGGATGCAGCTTTTCAGAGATGTGAAGGATCTGGAATGAGAACACTGGCCCTCATCAACCCACTTCCTCTATTGGAAGGGAGTCTCCCAAATAGCCCTCTAAAGGAAACACTGAAATGAAGTCACCCATGTTTAGTAAAGTAACAGTAGTTTAATGATGTGATTGTCTCAGAAGTGGTACAAGGTACAGCGGTTAGAGCAAAAGTTCACTGGGACTTTTAATAATGCAACTTTAGATAAATATTTGCACAGATGCACATACATGTTTATTTGTTCTGCTTCAATGGGACTCATCCAAGTGCTAGTTTAAAAATATAAACAGTGGGAAACTGCTGCAGTAATGACTAGAAAATACAGCAATTATTTGCAGGAGTTGAAAACTGTTCATCTAATATAGGGAGCCGCGTGAGAGAAAAGTGAGGAAAGAAGAATGAAATTCTCTAGCAAGGGAGTCCAGTTGCAATTTAATAATTCACTTTGGCAATCATATTTGTTTGGTCAGCATGCTGTACAATGCTAGGGCCAGCCTTCAGCTTAAAATACTCACTATGTTAAGAAAGCGACTATTTCCAGCCGACTATATACCACTTATTATGTATCTCTGAGCAGATCTGTGAAGCCCAGAAAAGACTCTTGTTAGTTTGGAGATTAATTTGGCTGAGATGGCATCAGATTATTTGAAAATGTGTTAAGCAATATTTCAGAAGTTGTCTATGTGTCAGCAGATAGTTACAGTCCAGTTATAGAATATAGGATAGTCTCTAAACTATATTTTTAATACCCCCTTAGTAATATAAACAGAAACTAAGACATGGAAAGCTCTCATGGGTTTCTCTTTTTATTAAGCAATGTTGTTACTCTTCAAGGATATTTCTCCCTCATCACTTTTCATCATAATGAAATTAACTTCCTCTTCACAAGCGAAGAGATACTTTGTAAGAACATCTATACATTTCTATAGTTGTAGAAGCAGACAGATGTGACTGGTGATCAGAACAGCACAATTAGGTTAATGTAACACATATTATGCAAACAATTCAAATTTATAAATAAAGGACAACTCGCCACCTACGGAAGGTCCATATGGGAGTCAGAAATGCAAAAAAAAGCGTAGGGCTTTATAGCCACACATGTCTGTGTACAACTACTTATACAAATATCTTTGTTTCCTGTGCTTATACTCTGGTTCTATGTTTGGTTCTTAAATATCAATTAATTTGTTAAATTAACATTTCATCCTTTAGTAGTTATTTATGGTACCCTAGAAGCCAAAGATCTGATTTTTCATGTAGCAAACTGTCAAACAATGCCTAACAAATATTTTTTTTCGTAAGGTAAATACACTGTGAAAATGTGGGATAAAATCTACATATTCTTTTAATGGGGGAGGAAGGGGTTTAGGTGTTTGAAGACAGCGACATTCGTGAACAATCAGTTTCATAACTCCTGTGCAATGAGAGACAGCACTGAGACCCAATCGAGAGTTACTTTCTTTTCACCAAAAAGTGCCTGGCTGTATCCAATCACACCATCACAACAGGGGGCAAATCTGCATTGAGCATAGCCTCTGAGAAGTCAGCATCCTGCCTTCCAGAGACAGAGTGGAGCCCAGAGGTACCAGAATAAGGAGTGACTCCCTGGTGGCATACAAGGACTTGGCATTTTTAGAGTGCTCTAGAGGAGAGTGATTGTCTTAGAAAAACAATTGAAGAATAGGTTAAAGTCTGAATTTAGAGCAAAAACAGACTGAGAGATTGAAAAATCTCCAAACATATTAAAATAACTGACCAGGAAGCTCCAATGCTGACAGGTGTGGAACAAAGAAACATCATGAAGGAAGATAAGAACTAAGTCTGAGTCAATTCCCTTAGCTACAGCTGTCTATGGAGTTTGTCAAGTTCCCCACTTGGAAGATTGAATGTAAATGCCTGTGTATAATTTGATGAATAATAATTTGCTTAAAAAGCCTTTTTAGGAAATTGTGAATGGTTCCCTTTTCTCATTCTCAGTCCATGCTGAAGAAGGCAGCTGTCATACAGAAAAATAACATCCTATTATAGTTATCTTTGCCAAAACAGCCTCTCTCTTTGCAGACCCAGTCTGACCCAGACCTCAGAATCTCCTGGACTAAAAACAAGTTAGGCCATTGTGACTTAGAAGTATCCTGGTGCTAGAGAAGACACCAAGACTGCCAGGAGACAATGGCAGCATTAGAGAGCCCTAGTTGAACAGACTATGTAATTTCATTTAACAGCTGCTGAAGCTCATTAAGGACACTGGCTTGAATGATTCTTTACAACTACAAAAAGGAAGAAAAACAGATAGCAGCCTATTTACAGATGCAGCGAGCGCAATCCCTTGTTTTTCAGCTTTCAAGGGAAACAAAACATGTTTGCATAATGACTTTAGCCTATAATTCACACTATTTAAAAGTGTAGCTTGCCATAAGCTTAGAGATATTTTTGCACATTTTCAAAACCTCCAAATATTCCAGCACAGTTTCTGACTGAATTGCTTCCAGGTTCTTGTTACCTGCTTGAGGGGTCAATCAGACAGCAATCTGACTGGCACAGGTAACCTCTCCAGGTACATGTTCTCCTTCTCTACCCACTAAACTCCAATCATATGACTCCAAACATACCAGCACTTGCTCGTCCTCAATTTGGTGAAAACATAGCTCAAATTCCACCTCTTCTGTGAAGTCTTCCACAATTCCTTCAGCTTGGATTGATTGTCCGTTCTTATGTGATCTTCAGTACTTGTAATTCTTTACTTTAGGTTCTCTGCCACATACTGAGTGACCCCGACCAAGTTGCTTAGCCTTTCCGTGTCTCAGTTTCCTCACTTGTAAAATGATAGCACATTCTCTCACAGGGTTATTGTGAGGATTAAATTGTGAGTTAACACAGTAAAGCACCTAGAATAGTGCCAGGGACATAGCACACACCCAATAAATGTCAGCCAGTATTTCATTATTACCACCACTACTTAGGACATCATGCACTATCATTCCGTTACTTGCATTTCATCTGCTCCACCTCAGTGAAAATTGTTTGAGGTAAAGTGTTTTAGTTTGCCAAAGTGCTGTCAATGCAAAGTACCAGAAATCTGTTGGCTTTTATAAAGGGGATTTATTTGGGGTAAAATTTTACCGTTCCAAGGCCATGAAAAGTCCAAAGTGAAGCACCATCAGAGATGCTTTCTCACAAAAGTCAGCTACTGTTGATCCTGGCATGTTGCCATGTGGTGAAGCAAGATGGCCACTGACCTCTGCCCACAGAGATCACAAGATGACCAATGATCTCTGCCCACAGAGGGTCTTCCCCTCCAGGCTAACCCTTTCCTCTTGAGCTGCTCTGTGGGCCCAGACACTTGGGGCTTCGTGCTTAAGTAACTCTGTAGTCCTCTCTCTCCTGGCATAGGGCTTGTTCTTTCTGGGCCTCCTATACCAGTCTCAGCTGTTCTGCTCTCTTCCCAAGTTCAGCTGTAGGCTATCAGATAAATGGCTCACCTCTCCCTGGTGCCTCGGGTGTTTGAGCCTCTCCTTTCTATCACATGGCAGGTTCAAAAATGGCAGAGCTTTCATTTTCTTTGTCTGCCTGAGTCTTTCTCTGTGTTTCTGTTTGTATTAGACCCAGCAAAGGATCAGAGACTCAACTTTAGTTATGCCGCACTGACGTAGTACAATCAAAAGCCCTAAATCGAGCTTATTAAGTAATCTAATCAAAGGCTCCTCAGCTGAATTTAATGCAATCAAAGGGTATCACACCCAGAAGTATAGATTAGTTTACAAACATAATCTTTCTCTTTTTTGGATTTATAGAATAATATCAAACTGCCACATAAATACTGGCATTTAGGGGAACATAGGTGCATAATCAGCATCCTCTTTTGCCTTCCTCCCTTCTACCCATCCCACCAACCCCAATACACACACAAAGAGGAGCGCAGACATTTTCTTGGCCATTTGGTTCAGCTAAAGGTTCAAGAAAATATGGACATGGTCTTTCTCCTATGTGGATGTTCTGCATTGTGAATGCTCCTACCTCCCAAGAATAAGTGGTAAGGTGTGCTCTGGAACTGGTCCCCTATTTTGATTTCTCCTTCCTCTTTTCAGAAACTCTCTATTTTTCAAGATCTCTCATAGAACTTCCCAATATGGGGCTCTGGGGTAAAGGAGGGTGAAATAAATGATTGTCTGGTGCAATTTGGTTCATTAGCATTTCATATTGGAGTTAGAGGAGATGCTCTACTTAGTAATATGTTTTGCTCTGATTCTTCTCAGTCTGTACTTAGGACTTTCTTAAGGAATGGGTGGTTGGTCTCAGATGAGATTCAGGTAATCCTGGGTGTCTGGTCCACATAGCATCATCTCATCCTACCATTATTCTCATTAGCAACCACTAGGATCAAGTCATTTTTGACTTTGCATCTTTCAGCCTCTAACACTCACTATTCTTCATACAAGTAGGCATTCAATATTTATTGAAGTGCACTGTTATTCTCTTTTTAAAAATGCTACTTACATTCTGGTATAGTCAGGCACTATGACTGAAGTCCTGTCATTGTAATTAAACTAAACTGAAAATTCAAAGAACATGGCATAATACCAAATACCAATCCAATGTCTACTAGTAAAATTCAACATCATTACAATGACCTCCAAAGCCCTACATTGTCCAACCCTTGCTTAACTCTCTGACCCTATCTTGTTCACTCTGTGCCAGAATACTTCATATTTTTTATTAGAGAAGTTGTGGGTTTAATAATAATCATGCGTAAAATATAGGATCCCCATATATCACCCACCACCACCTTGCATTGGTATGGAACACTGCCTACAATTGATGATACCACATTTTTACAATTATACTATGAATTAAAGTCCATGGTTTAACTTAGGGTTTCACTGTGTAGTGTAGTTCCATAGATCTGTAAAAACTTTTTATTCTGTTACTATATGTACAATCTAACATTTCCTCTTTTAATCTTCAGATATATAATTCAGTGTTGTTAATTGTGTTCAAATTGTTGTGCTACCATCACCACCATCCCTTACCAAAACATTTCCATTACTTCAAATAGGAATCCTGTACATCTTAAGTCTTAACTTCCCATTCCCTATCCCTACCCCATCCCTTGGTAATCTATATTCGAGATTCTGACTCTATGAATTTGCTTATTCTAGTTGTTTAAAATCAGTGATATCATACAATATTTGTCCTTTTGTGTCTGGCTTATTTCACTCAACATGATATCTTCCAGGTTCATCCATCTTTTTGCATGTATCAGGACTTCATTCCTTTTTAAGGCTGAATAATATTCCATTGTATGTATATACCACATTTTACCTATTCAGTTATTGGTTGATGGGCACTTGGGTCATTTCCATATTTTGGAGTTGTGAATAATGCCACTGTGAACACAAGAGTGCAAATATCTGTTTGAGTCCCTGCTTTCAATTCTTTTGGGTATATACCTAGTAGTGGGATTGTCAGGTCATATGATAGTTCTGTACTTAGCTTTCTGAGGAATTACCAGTCTTCCACAGTGGCTGCACCATTTACATTCCCACAAGCAATGAATGAGTGTTCCTATTTTTCTGCATCCTCTCCAACACTTGTTATTTTCTGAGTTTTAATAGCAGCTAATCTAATGGGTGTGAAGTGGTATCTCATTTTGGTTTTGTTCTGCATTTCCCTGATGGCTAATGATGTTGAGCATCTTTTCATATGCTTTCTGGCCATTTGTATATCTTCTTTGGAGAGATGTCTGTTCACAGAATACTTCCTAATTTTTGCTGATCCAACTTCTGTTTATTTGCACTTGCTATTCCCTCTGCTTGGAATGCTTTAATTTCACAAGGTTTGCTTCTCATGATTCCTGTTTCAGGTACAAAGAAGGATCCACAGCATGGACAGATGGGAGTTAGTGAAGATTTTCCCTGAGGAAAAAACATTTAGATTGAGACCTAAAGTATGAGTGTGCAAATGTGTGTGTGTGTGTGTGTGTGTGTTTGGGCATAGAGGTGAGTAAAACAAGAGCACTGAATCTTTGCAGAGGTAAGAGGCAAGGCAAAGATTCTGGGATGTGAAGGAATAGAGTAAGATTGTTTGATGAATTGAAAGTGAGTGTGGCTAGAGCTTAGAGAGCTGGGGGTCAGCAAAAGATGGGGCATGAGCCAGATCATGAAGACCCCTTTATAAACGCCTCCAAAAGGGGGGTATACAGTATTTATACACCTTAGCCCTTATGTTAATTTTATCTTAGTCTAAGATATAAATGAATCATTCTTCATTTAAAAAATCATTCTGCCTTCATTGGTATTCCCTATTCTTTCCTACCTAGAAATAATCAATAGTGCTAGGAAGGTGGTTAGTCACCCCTAGGACTTTTAAATTTCCTTCAGTAAAAGTGAGTTACCATGTTCCAAGACTCAGGTGAAGAGACTGCTCATACCAGCCCGAGAGCTTGTTTTATAACTCCAAACATAACCCTCACTACTCCCAGCACTAGTGTTGCCTCGGATAGGAAACTGATGCTTTCAACTTAGTTTTAATTAGCTATTAGCATATCACATAATTCAATAAAAATTAAATTTGTACCAAGAACCTGAATAAATTCTATTCTATGCAAAAAGAATAGAAAATTTTTGGTAAATTGAATTTATACTTTAAAAATTACCTCAATTTTTAGAATTTCTAATAACTCAAAATAATTTGTTTTTATTTTGTAATTTTTTAAAATTTGGCTTATTTTAATTACTCAGAGATTTAGGAACAAGTTACAAGAAATCACTACAGTCAGCCTAGAAACTAAAGCTAAAGTGAAGACGGATTCGATTACTGTTTCAGGATATAGCTGATCATTATTCTTCCTAAGGATAAGCAGTGCACAAATTTCCTAATTTGTTATTCAATACCTGCTGTCAGGACTTGTTTTAAGTAAACTGCAGATTTACTGGGATGAAAGAGTAGAATGAGAATTGGAGAATGACAACTACATATTTGATATGGCCAAGAAAGCCACCACTGAAAGTATATGAAAAAAGAACTGTTTGAAAATTAAGTTTTCTAGATGGGCAACCCATAGTTTAAAGATTATGATTCCAAAGATAATTTTAATACACACTAATTAAAGCCAAGGAATTTAGAGAAATCACTTCCTTAACATTCACTTAGATCTATTATGTACAAAATACAAATACTCAAAGTTGTATACTGAATTGGCAACTTGGACCAATTCTCTGAGTCATTTCAGTATAGCTGCACTCAATGCAAATAAATCTTCAGTTTAAACAGGGCAACGATGTTCCTACTGTGTTAACATCACGCATTCTGCAAATGAATATATTTCTATGGACTACGAGAATCACCACAAGTGCTGCTGTTTTACAGCACTGAGACATTTATTCACATATTTAACTGTTTGCATTTCTTTAGCTTTTACATAAAATTTCCTTCATTTACAGACTCTTGTTATAAGCATTTGCTCTTTGTAAGGGTTTAACTCTTTAGCTAAAAACTATCAAATCCACAATTCAGAAATGGAAGTTATTCCCTGCACAGAAGCACACTGAGAATAAGAAGCGGATGATACATTATCACTCTGTTTATTTGGTGTGGGACATTTTATACTTTCTAACACACTTTCCAATAAGATATCTCATGGTATCAGTTTTGGAATAGGAGCTATGGAGATATTCTGATTTTACTGAGAGTTTTTAAGGTACCTAATGGAGTTCATTCATTAATTTCTCTAATCACGCAGGATACTGAGTCTGTGAGGGCAGTAAATTCACATATAATATTTATGCTAAATGACTCCTAAATCTACTTTGTTTTAATTTGCATTAAAACCCTCCTCTCTCAAAGTACTGCATCGTTAAGTTTATGTAGTCATCAGATATACAAGTTAGGAAAGACAGATTAAGTATCACTTGGCAACATGAACTTGCCCACCACATTCACACTAAAGATTTAAAAAGTGAATATTAGCGAGAGAGATTTGTCTGGGCATAACAACTGAAGAAGCCTATTAGAAACATTTAATTCATTGAATATTATTTCTAATAATAAGAACATTCAGAGGATTCTATTTTTTAAATCTTATTTACTGGGTTTTTGCCAATAAGAGGAGTAAAATTGAAGAGGAAAAATAATAATAAAAACTCAATCTCTTAAATTACTTAACAGCTCAGTTCTACATTTGCTTGGCAGTACAGACAGTCATCCATAGTACACACCATCAAACATATCTTCCATATCTCTTTAGAATATTTGTTCTGGTTTAGTACCACACTAAGAAAGTCTTCTCCATTATTTAGTGAGACTCCTAAGATGGCTCAGTAAGAACTATCCTTAAAATTTCAGTAAATCATTTGAAAAATAAAGAGTAATAATGAACTTCCTTTTACTCTTCTAATAGAGAAAAACAACTGGCAACTTCAAATCAGTGTGACTAAGACACCACAGATTTACACCACTCAGGAAAGTTTTATTCCCCCAATAGTAATATTTGGTTAAAATTTTAGTGAAATAAAACAAAGTAATTCTTATAGCAATCTATTTGAGCAGTGACAGATTTCACAGGTTATAAAATGCCTGCCCTGGTTTTAGTTATTCTTTGATAGAGGAAAGATTTCACACATGTGTAGTATTTACAGATAACATCACTACAAAATGGAATACAAGTTCAAATCAGAATTTTAAGGTCAGGAAAAATAAATATCATTTTTAAAAAAGAATCATCACTGCTACTTTCAGAACTTTTAAAACTTCCTTTAGAAATATCCCTTTCAAGGATGTGCCAAATTTTATTTTGGTAAATCATAAATAAAAACTAAATATAGAACAGGTATGATGATTATGAAACATGGTGCTATGTTGTTGTTTTTTAACATTGCAAACTTCGAGCAATTCTTAGGTTACCTTTTTCTAGCATAACATTTTGACAGTGTTTTATTCTCAGTAACTGTCTTGAAGCCCATTTCCAGAATTTTATGTTCCAGTTCATACATGGTATTTTATTATGCTGATATTAATATGAGATTTTAAAAATGTTATATTAAGAAGAAAAACCCCATGAGAGCAATTAGCAATAAAGAGTTTCTACTTATGTTAAATATTAATTTATCTTTCTTAGGTGCATGGTAACTTGGTCCATGTAATTTTAGAAATGTAATATTGTAAATTTTTTAAATTTGGATTTTTTTTTTTTGGTAAAATGAAACAAAATCACATCCAAATCTTATTCCAAATATAAATATCACACTATTTATATTACTTTAAAATACTATTTTTGATTGTTACCATGGCAGTGTGGTGTACAACAAAATAAAAAAAATGGGTATTAATTTCTAAACTACACAAAATACTTTATGGAAGTTTGTATTTGTTGGTTTAAGAATTTTTAAGAATGTTATTTTTACAAATTAAAAAATTCCAATTACAAATTACATGAAAGAAATTACTAAATAGGAGTGGAAAATGGAAAATTTAAAGGGCAGTAAGACCATGAAAAGTATGTGAAATAACAGGAGAAGAACCTAAAGAAAGTGAAGGTCAAAAATGAGGAAAACTTTACTCATTTCTCCAACCCTACAGTCATTTGCCTAGAATATATAGTTAAGTTCCCGGGGACACAGTTGAGTTATTATCTCTAAATGTTTTAAGTTTACCCATTAAAACAGGCCACATTCTCATTGCCAGACCCTAGTGCCTGCAGAGGAACCCCCACCTCTCCCACTCCCTGCTTCAGCAGCACTCTACTAACTTCTCATGCCCCATCATGACTAATTGAGTTTGTTCCTTGATGAATTTATGTATGAGAAAGACGAAGGTATTTCTATACGTATCTCTCTCCATCCAAGCTCTTAGAAGGTCCAACTGTTGTTTAAGCAAAATTTTAAATAGTGGTATGATCATGCAATTTCAATATCACCTGTTATTGACATGGATAGGTATTAAAAATGAGAAACAGAAGTGATAATATCCACATTAACAAAAATATTGCATGTTTAGAAAATACTCTGCTTTAGAGGACAAAGGATGCTACCTTTATTTCTTTTTCAAGTGTCTTGTTTTATTAAGTAAGTGTTTCATATTAAACAGATCTGTCATAAAAATATAAACTTATAAAAAGGACAAGTCAGAAATTAGGTCCTTCACAGAGATCCACAACAGAATTTGTTCAGAAATCTTAAATTGCCTTCATTTATTTAGGATAGAATTTGATACATTTATTATTTGTAGCAATTGCATTTTTAAAAAAGTTAACAGTTCAAATGAATTGAGACAATTTTAATGAATGCCTCAAATACTATTCTGATCAGTTAAAAGAAGGACAAATAGTTTTCAAACAAGGGTTGGTTGAGACAAGATAAGTCTATTTAAGCACTTCAGTAAAGTCAAAACTGCCACTTTATTACCAAAAGACTGAATCTATAAGGAAATAAAAGAGGTTTAATGCAAATAACATAGTAGTGAATTAACTCTTCACTCTGGCCTTTTTTTTTTTTTTTTTCCTTTTCAAACATTTTAGATTATTTAGATTTCAATAATCTATATTATTAGTGAATGGTTCTAAAAATACCACCCATTTTGAAATTACAAATAAATATAAACAAGCTAAAACAAATCACTTTTTATAGTGATTTGTGCAATGTTGCCTATAAACATTTTTCTTTTGTTTTTCTTAACAAAAATACTACATATCCTCACTTCTTTCAGGAATACTTTGCCTTTTTTAAAAATATATATATTGGAAACCCTGTTCAAACACAGAATATCTTCCTTCCTGCCCCACT
Organism: Cabassous unicinctus; assembly: GCA_029593785.1. Lineage (NCBI taxonomy): Eukaryota > Metazoa > Chordata > Mammalia > Cingulata > Chlamyphoridae > Cabassous > Cabassous unicinctus. The sequence goes on from JAQZBX010001362.1 coordinate 39,122, forward strand.
GAAGTGTTCTGCAAATGTACAGAGAAAGTTAAAAGTTATTTAATTCATACTAATTTCACCCAAGCTTTGTAAAAAAATATCAAAGAGAAAGAGAGGTATTCAGTTTTAGTAAACAAGATAATTGCTCCTAAAGTAGCTCCTTGAAGTCTGAGGCAGTAGGCAGCTGCAAACATCCGACTGAAAGCCCATCTGCAGCTTCACAGCTTCCAGTCGAGGATGTTTACAGTCGCTCACTGTCAACAGTGATACACCTTCTTCAGCTTTCTGTTTAGTCAAGCTAAAAAAAGGGTCCCAAGCAGGTGTTTCTAAGATGTACAAGCAATAATTCTGTAAATGGGTAAAGCCTCATTCGCACCCAGAAATATTCTTAAAAATGTCTCAAATTCAAAACAAAAAAGCTATATGAATATATTATTCATCTACCAAGTTATTATAAAATTTTGTGTGATATACTAAGAGATAAAAGACAATATATGCAAATTGCTTTCATCCATTACTGTTGGCCACAAGAAACAAACAGGCAAATGGCCAAGTTAGTTAATATGACTCCAGCATGCACTACATAATTAAAATCCTTCTTTGAGCAAAAGTGACCAAATATAGAAACTAAATTATCTTAACTACATAAAGTGTACATTTAACATTAAATTACTACAGTTAAATGAACGTACATTACAATGAAAATACAAAAAGTCTGTTTTAAAAGTTGAAAACTCTGTCCCCACCCTCTGCCCCACTCCACCTCCCCCAAAAAAGACAGACTTACATGCTTCTTTTACAGATCAATTTTGCTCTGAAATCTGCTCCCAAAGAAGACCTATTCAGTTGGCTGGTTTTTGAAAAAGAAACATTGAGGAGAAAGGTAGAAAGGAACAACAGGGTATATGTTAGGCATATATCAGTTTGTGGATCAAAGTTTCCCACTGGAAAAAAAAAATCACTCACAACACAGTGACGCACATTCATTCCAAATTTGAATGTTTTGAATTCAACTTCTATTCTCTTATGAAAATAAATGAGGAAAATTGAAGATTAAGCTCTATCAGTCACTACTTTCCTGAAGTAATTCAAAACCCTTCCAAGTCCAGTGAAAGATTGAGTTGATACAGAAATGTGGGTGTGCCTTTCCCCGAGATTTGTTTTTAGATGAAGTTACCATAAGGTTCTCAAATTGCAGAAGTCTTAGTAGTTTGCAATAACAAACCCAAAACAAAAACAAAATCCACACAAACAGCAGCAATTTTACTGAGACTAACAAATGAGAAGAGCTCCATAAATTACTTTTTCAAAGCAAAGGGTAACTCTATACTGCTAAGGTTAAGAAAGTTAATCTTTGAGGCAGCAGGTGAAAGCAAGCTGAATTATGTTGGGGCCTTTTTCTTTATTAACTAAGACTTTGAACTATTAAAACTTCCTAGGGAACCACATTTTCTCAATGGGTCAAGTCACATAAGGGAACAAAGCAAACTTTATCAGTGCTGTGCAATTCTACATTCCAGAAATTCTTAGTACTTGGCATTCATATACCATTGCTGACTAGAATGTGAGTCAATCCACCAAACTCAGCTACAGCTACCAATATTGCAAACCTTTCACCAAGACACCCACTTCTTTTAAATTAGCCACAGACAGGCAGGGTATTCTTTAATTAAAACAGATAAATAACATGTTCCCACCAAGCCTTACACCCTGTGATGACATTGTATAGCAGTAACTGTTTACAAAAAGGAAATATTTTTACTCCCATAAATTTTTCTCAAAGTGACAGGTCTCCTACTTGCCTTGGAATCTTACTACTTTTAAACAATAACTTTAAATTAAAATGAAAAATGGTAAATGACTAGTACATATTAAGCAAACAACCTCAAATAACCCAGCACTAACAAATAATTCAGTGAACATGGAGAAGATATTAAACCTTAGCATAACTTTGAAAATCCAGCCTTTTGTCTATAACTCTATGAATAAATATTAAAAGAAATTCTACAAAGCATGAAAAGCGATAAGATCTAAGTTACAAGAGTTCATAAACGAAAGGGCATTTTTTAAAGCATCTATATATTATTTCATTGCCTGTATATATGGGCTTCTTTTTTTAACTAGACACAAGCTACATGAAATCTACATAAAAGTTAAAGCAGGTTTATTCCAATAAGATACTGAACATTTTTTACCAGTTTAAGTGAGACTCTGATATTTAGTTGTTTAAACAATTTGTCTGTTTTCTGGTTATTGATCAGTTTAGATTCCATTTGAAACAGATTCTCAAAGTGAAGATGACAATGGAATCATCTGGACAGCTTTTCCTACCGGGCATATCCGTACTGCCTTCTGTCCTATCAACGCTGTGATTCTTATTCAGCAGATAGCGAAGGGTGCTGGATATGAATATTTTTGCAAAAGCTATCAAATAATTTCGTTTTAACTTCCTGGCTGGAATCACTCATCTATAAGGATGGAACTAACTATAGTTAGCAATAATATTTTGATGATGTTCTTTCATAATTTGTAACAAAAGTTCCACAAAAATGCAAGTTGTTGGTGGTAGGGTGATATATGAGAATTCATGATGAAAAAGAAAATTATTCCATAATTTCATGGAAGACCCAGTGAGAGTTTTCCTTCACCATAAAGCCACCAGCATTAAATAAATGATATCATGTTTTAAAAAACACAGAATAAGATATAATTGTGTCCAATACATCAGACCCTAATTTCTTTTATATAACCCTAGAACTGCTCATAGAAAACTACTTATGTCGTTTAAAACCATAGGAATCCAGGCTGCTTTAGTCTTGTTAGAAAAAGTCCATAAAAGTCCCTCTACCCAAAACCACAGCTCTAGATGTCTATACCCTGGTAAGGTTTTACTGTCTTCTCCATATCAGCTTTTGTTTCAACTGTTTAAAAGATTAATTCTTTCTGGCGATGGAGAGTTTAGGACCAGCCCCAGATAAAGTTTTAAAATTTTTCTTAGCTACTCCTACCATTCGGTCTTGAACCCTCTTATTAACAACTATAATCATGCATTTTCCTAGGGTATGCTTTTATGTGTTTTTTTTTTTTTAAGATTTATTATTTATTCCCCTCCCCTAGGGTATGTTTTAATTCAGAACAGCCTGAAATATTACAGCCACCCAAGCTCTCCCACCTCCCTCCATTCATACATCTAGTTCTCTGATATTTTATGAGATATCAGTCTTTAAATTAATCAGCTACACTTTTGAACAGAAAGATTTTAGGCACTTATCAACAGATGGTGGATGTTATCACCACTTTATCTATCTACCTACCTACCTACCTATCTATCTATCTATCATCTTCCTTCCCATCTACCTACGTTTCTACCTATCTACCTATTACTAGGAATTTTCCCAATTTCCATCTTTCCCTTCTCCCTTTGGCCTCCGAATGTTTGTAGTGGCACTCTAGGAATGGGAATGTTTCATGTCAACACAGGGTCCAGTGACCAGGCTTGCATTCTTCCACTCACCTTTTGTCTCCTGACCCAGGTCCAGGACAGTTGCACTAATAGTATTTGCATTTGGCCCCTACCCTGTTCCTTCAGAAAAGGCTTGACAAAAACACAGTGGTCACTGTTTCCTTTTACAGAAGCATACAGAGAACTGACCTAAATGTACAAATAAAATTTTGCCTGGTATCCTCTCCTGTAAAATTAATCTTCACCTTCTCCTACCATTCTTTTACATCTAGTAACCCACACTGTTTTTAGCCTAATTTGAAGACTTCTTAGTACTTGTTATATTTCTTGCTAATGACAATGATGATGAACCTTCCTTTTTTTTTTTTGTTGTTGTTGTTGTTGCTATTGTAATTATTAGAAATACTAACAACCTACCTGGCTGTTGCCTCTTGAAAATGGATGAAGGCTGCAGGAATTTACTGGGAACAATTTCCCATGGATTGTACACACATAGAAATTTAAGAAACTCAAATTCTAGGAAGAAAAGTATTACCTTGGATAGCACAGAGCTTACAGAGTTATAAAGTATAAAATATCTTCCACTCTAAAAATGAATATATTTTTGTTCAATTAACATTCCCTAAAATAAAACTGTAATAAAAAATAAATTGATAATTAAGCTAAATAAATTGTGTATATTCAGGGTTTACAGCCTTGATCTGATACTAACACAATCTGAATATTTACCATATGCCAAGTAATGTGTATGCATAATCTCATTTAGTCACTTCCATAGAAGTATGAAGCAGTTACGATCTCACCATCATACAGATGAGGACACTGAGGCTTGGAAAGCTGAAATCACATTCATCACTCACTTTCCTATTATGATGTTTTGCTTATCATAAGCTCTTCTGAATCACTTGTGGGGTTGGGGTAGTGGGTTGAATAAATATGAGATAGTTAATGACAGTTAATAAAAATTGTGCTTTCATAACACATTGGACATATAAAATGAACAAATAAAAACCTTTTTAAGAATGGAAACAAATATCCAGATGTTTTTAGTGGTAAAATTAATTCAGTCACTCACTTGCTCAATTTTCCAAACTCTCCTTTAAGATAATACTGATTTACAATCTAGGCTAGGGTTCCCCATACAGGAGCACTCAAAGCTTAGAGTGTTTAGTGTTTGGATTGTTATCACCCTACTCCTCTATCTGCCAGGAGCCCCTCCTTTCCTACTTTGGTTGGCATTCTTGCTAGGGAGGGGGATTCCAGAGGGCCAAGGCATCCCAGCCTCCAGGCTAATAAGGGACTTTCCATCCACTCCTCCCACCCCATCTTCCTCCCTTCCCTCAGGCACATCACTGTCAGCATTTCCCAGATGGCATCCCTCAGACCACCTCATTGATTCAGTTCTTCCCTTCTTATGGACTCCTCTCCAGACAACTAAAAACAACCTCATTTAGAAATACCCTCCCAGTCCTGTTGAAATATAAAATTGTACTTCTAAAAGGATATTAGGTAAATTTAAGATGAATTCCATTGTAATAATCACATAACCCCCCTCTTTTTTAAAATTCTCTCAACAGTAACATTTCAACATAATTAATACCATACCTGTAGAGTAATGAGAAATTATTTCAGAGGAATGCCTTTCTATAAGAAAAATTGCATTTAAAAATATTTTTTGTTTATAAAGTTCACAATTAAAAATATTCATTTATAATTTAGGTCAACTGTACATATTTCTAGCAATATTTTAAGTTAAATGATTGTTATGCTCTTAAAGAAATATTAGAAAATAATCTACTACTCAGTTCATTATTTTATTTTTTGTTTGGAAAGCATTTGTTAGTAATCGTTAAGGTTAGCTTAGAGTCATTTATTAATCATTTTGTGTAAAGTAACATCAATAATAGCCAAAGGGGAAAAAGCCAGATTATTGGCTCACTTAGAATCTGACCCATTCTGAAATTATGTAATCTTTATAACATGCTAACAAAGCTATGCAATGACATAGAATAGCTTTCTCATCATGTTAAACAAAAGCCAGAGAAAAAGCTTTATGTGTGATATAATATGTTACAAAAACTCAGAAAACATATGTACAGAAAATAAAGACTAAGAAATATACAATTGTGTCTGGTTCACAGAGCTATGATTAATTTTTTTCTTTCTATTTTTTGAATTTACATATTTTCTTTAACATGAATACTTTAATATAAATATTTGGGAAAAACGCCCCACTACAAACAGAAGAATTAATCTCTTTCTTATCTCAAGAGGAATGCAAATGGCATTTCATTTCTCAAGAACAATTCTCTACCTGCAGAAATCTTTGTAAGGAGAAAATGTGGCATAAACCTCTTCCCTTAAGTCTGTGATTCTGCCTCTATCACTTTTTATCCACTGAGCACCCCATAATGGGCCTTGCATATAGTATGTATCCAATATATACTAGCTGAATTTTTAAAATGTTAATAAGGAGATTCTAGGAAGCGGGTGTGGCTCAATTGATAGAGCTCCCGTTTACCATATGGGAGGCCCCGGGTTCGCTTCCCGGGGCCTCCTTGTGAGGGCAGGCCGGCCTGCGCGGCGCGGTGGGCTGATGCAGCAAGACCTCGCAGCAAGGGGGAGATAAGCAGACATAGAAAAAACACACAGCAAATGGACACAGCAAACACAAGCAGCAAGGGGGGCATAAATAAATAAATAAATAAATAAATAAATAAATCTTTAAAAAAATAAGGAGATTCTTAATAAAACACATCTAATTTACAATTATCCAGAACCTTTCTTTTCAAGAGCTTAAGAGCCCACAGCTCTTTAAAAAGTATTCTTTATTTTCGTTTACAAAAGTGATGAAATAGAGACAAAAGTTAATGATTAGTCCAAGTGCAGAGCCAGAGCCATAATACAAAGATATGATTCCCTATTCTGTGGTCTACAAAAACTGTCTTGAGCCTAGCCAATGCTTCTGCCATGGGGGGTAGACACGGAATACTAACCCCTTTCAGCAGATGGCTGACATGGAGTCTCTTCTTGTTGAGCCTATTTTCTCTGCAAACAGAAACTACAATAACTACACCTCCCAAAGCTCTCTTGAGAAGTGACTAAATATGTATGAGAAAGTACCATGTGTGGGCTAGCTATTTTTCCTTATTATTACCTTCTGATTATAAGCATGTTAGGGCAGATTAAACAGACAATGTCTATGAATATAAACAAACTACTAAAATGTCATTTGGGCTTTTAAACTAGTTATGTGATCTCAATTGACCTCACTGGACATCAATTTCCTCAACTGTAATAAGAGGGTTAATCAGATTGTCTCTGAATTCCTTCCAGCTATAAAATCCTATGACTGTAATTCCTTCATTGCTTGAATTTATGAAGGAGAGGTGGGAACTGGAGTCAGGTAGGGTTGTCTGAATTTTTAAAATTATGCATACACAAATCATGGAAGCAGAAGATGATAACCTTCTCCCTTAACTATCCCGAGTTTTCTTAATACAAAGAACCACCAATTACCCTGACTTCATTCACCATCACTTCCCACACCCACACGTTTTTAAAAATAGCAAGACTAGAAAATACTTTGAGAATATATTTACAGACACAGTAGTTAGGAACTGACTTAGAAGCTTTCTGTAGAACTTAATTGTCTCCAATACTGTCTGGCATGGGAATTGGGTTGTAAGGAGCCAAAGAAAGAACAGCTCATATACCTTGTAACTGTGGCAAAAAGTGACACACCATACAGAGAACAGGGCCAAAAAAATTCTTATTCAGAGTCCAACTTTCAGGTTGCAAGACCTCTACACCATTCCATGTAGAAGACAGGCAATTTACCTTAAAATAGCTCAGTACACTTCAAAATCAAAAGCACTTTCAGTAGAGTTTAACTCCAAGTGAATGTTTGAATTACGCCATTTTAAGCTATCAGCAGCTTAGTTGCTCATTTAAGGATCTTCTAGATTTTTAGTGAAATAACTGAAAACTCATAAGATAAAAACTATACTACAATTAAAAAATAGTTATTTAAAAACCCATGTTATGATTTCATCCTACTGTATTCACCTAATTAATATGTACTCACAGCAGATTCATGCCAAATTTGAACCACTGGGGATAGTTTATGACGGGAATACAGAACGACTGACCCCTAATTTCATTCGTAGATTTAAACATTAAGAGTGGAGGTATAAAAGTTGAAGTTAATCCAATAGGGTAGTCACAGCAGCAACAGTGACATCCACCAACTCCTGGTTTGCTCTGCTTGCTCTGGGGAGAAAAGAGAGTCTGAGAAAGCATGGAAGAGCTTTTCATTAGCTTCTAAATGAGGTTCCATTTCTGTCAAATTCCAAGAAAATGTGGTGGGGTGATAATTTAGGATGCACAGATGAGGATAACAGTAGAGGAAAACAAAAATTTCCATGACTATAGGAAACGAGGGAAAAGTGGAAAAAATAATGGATAAGTTAAATAACAAATGAGAAAGAAAAGCTCCGTTTACTCTGTTCGGATCTCTACGAGTAATTTATTAGTGATTCCTTAAATGTTTGAACAGCATGTTATATAGCTATGCAATGATCAAGAAAAGAATCTTACGTAACTTGTTTTACAGTTGGGAATCTAACCTGGTAAGACCATGCCCCTCTATCTGGGAAATTAACAAATATTTTAAAAATAAATTAATGTCTTTAAATCGACATTTTCCCAATTAGGTTAGCTCAATATTTTGTTATTTAAATTGAGTTTTTTATGTAAATATTAATGGATAATTTACCTTTTCTATGGGGAGGGCAGGATTAAGACAGAATTATCAGAATGTTTAAGAGTAAATCCAATCAATCTTGGATTTTCTGGGAATGTTACAACTTCAATTATTCTGTCTAAATACAATCATAAATCAGTAAGAAATACTTTCAGACCTATGATCTGATCCAAAAAAAGTCATTAGAGATGATTTAAGCAGCATCCCAAAAATCCTAAATTCCCTAAAGAATTTATTCCTTAACCTCAGTTTTACATTCTATGAAACAGAAAGTGCTATGTTTTTATTTCATTTAGAATATATATTAGGAAAGAGTATTTTAAACTCATTCTCATCTAAATGATGAACTCACTTATGAACTAACTACCCTAATTTAGAGTCTTTGGAAACATTAATTGAAAAACAAAAAATTCTACCATACTGGTTGGTATTCCAGAGCACTTATTTTTTCTGTCTTTCTAAAGTGCTTCCTAAGCTTGCCTTTGGTATTTTCTAAAAGCATTCAGAAGTCCTAGGACGCTGGCAGTTTTTTAACTAATAAAATAAACATAGCAATCCAGTACCTGTAGTCCTGCTAACAGTATTGTTTGTATTATAAGCCCCATCCACAAAGACTACAGTGAAAAATATCCAGTATAAACAAACATTACTTAGATACCAGTGGCATCTCAAAGCAGCACACCCAAATCTCAAAATGCAAAAGGGAGAAATTTTCCACTCACATAACATACAACTCCCTGGTGAACCACACGTCAGGCAAAAGAGAATGACACTGCGTCTGGCATGGTGAAGTTGGAGAGGAGGTGTAGGATATGAAGCAAATCAGTAATCTCTTCCTTTCATTTTTTTTCACATCTTCCCCCCCTCAGTATATTTCTCCTTTTCTAAGATGTCTCGCTCCTTTCTACATATTTCCTTTCAGTTGT
>JAQZBX010001362.1:48354-84294 GCA_029593785.1 Cabassous unicinctus
AAAAAAAAAAAAAAAAAAAAAACCTCCACTGGTATTTGCAACACCCAAGTTTCCAGCTGAGAGAGCAGCTAAGTCCCCCAGAGGCAAGGAACTTGAGTCAACCAAGAAAGGCTAGGAGGAGGTAAGGAATAAAAGTTCATGCAGCCCTATGAGAATCACAATCACAATCACAGGTCACTTCACCATGCTAAATAGGAAGCACCATGATTAAGACTGGGCCCAGCTGAGCCTGTTTTCCACATAGACTTATCCTCCCAAAACTTGTTCACATCTTTCTGTTGCTTCTCAGCATTGCTCTTAAGTCATCCACTCTGCCTATACTTATCATTCTCCCCCCACTTAAGACCCTACTCTAAAACACAACTCTGAATCTTAGTTTTCTCAACTGCAAAATGAAGATAACTACAACTACAGAGTTAAGGGGATTAAATAAATTAATATTTGTAAAGTGTTTAGAAAAGTGGCACACAAAAGTGTGATATAGGGATTTATTAAGTAAAATAAACCATCGTGGACACATATTCAGATTCAAATGATAAAAAGCTCTTTATGGTGGCAAAACAACTTCAAATAGAAGAGCGAATCTATTGATTTTGTTAATACGTGTCATCAATCCAGTAGAATTACCAAGAATCAAGAGAGATCACCTAAGAAACCAGACTTTGTTTTAAAAGTTCTGTATCTAACCAATTTTGGCCTGATACTGAGACACGTATTTATTAAAGAAGAAATAAATCTATTTACCTGCTGAAAATACAGTTTAAAAAATAGAAAACGAGAGTTCACCTTTAGTCTGGAAATCCTGTATGTGACTACTCAGCACTTCAGTCATTTTCATTCTTTAGGTATTATTCAAATAATATTTTTAAAGAGGCTTCACTGTGTATATTCTAAAAAGGATAGGTTTGAAGTTAAATGTTTGGACTAAGAGAAAAGGATTTATTTTCATTTGGAGTGGGGCTATAATAAGGAAAAGGACAGTCTTAATTTGTAAAACTAGAGAGAAAAGTGTAGAAGAAAAAAATAGGACAATATTAAAGGTGAGAAGATGGTAAGAAATTAAGGTCAGCTTCATGACAATGGGACTATCTACCACATCTGTAATGTAAGAATAAGTAAATGCGATAATGACATCAAAACTTATTGTAAACAGGGAGCAGAATGTATTTTGATTATGGAGCTACATATTTGGAAAGTATAAAATTAGCTAATGAAAATTTTAAAACTCTGGTTTAAACTTTATCTTCCTTATTCAAAAATTGTTTTTAAAGTAAAAATGCTTAAAAAATAAGTCTGTAGTCTCAAAGATAAATTACCAAAAATTGGTAATTATATGCTTTTATTTTTTCTATCAAAATTTAGCAAAAACTTTAGCTACTTTTCCACATGGTCTTCAGAAATATCAAATAAAATAACCAATGAGACAACTAACCATATTAAAAATCACTCTCACAGACTAACTACACACAGTAAAAAGAACCAGAAAGTTGTAAACATTTTAGTAGATGTTTTCTAGGTGCTAGCAATAAAATGTTAATATTTTAAAAATATACTGACTTTTTGTTTTTTACAAATATATAGTTTACAATAAAATAAAATTCCACTCATAGAAATTCAAGAAATATAATTAGAATTTGTTATAAAAATACATCTTTTGAATACTTGTTTAATAAAAGGTATTAGCACTAAAACTACCTATAGAAATGGAATTGAAAGATTTTCTGAAGCTTATTATGTTAAAAGAAACATAGTTTTGAAGTGTTATGCTTGTCTGGATTTTAACATTGTACCTTGAAAAGTTCTAACTTCTGCAGGAAGAAAAGTACACTTCATCTAAGCAAGAAATCTCTATTACTTGTATATCAAGAAGCCACACCCCATAACAACTAATGACAGGAAAGTATTTCAATTCAAACCTCTAACCCTATCCAGCCTGAAGCAAGTTAAAAAAAAAAAAAAAAAAGATGCAAAAATACAAACACAGCTCTCATTTTTATAGAAGAAAGGAAACTCTTGCTAAATAAGTTGCAATTATGCTGAAGAATTTATATGCTAAGCACGACTGAATGTAAAAACACCAGAGCAGTCAACCATAGCTTTAGCACTTTGAGTATGATTAACAGAATGAACTTTCAAAGGTCAATTAAATGTCAACACACTTTAAAGAGATATTTTTCTTAAGTCTGGTCAGTTTATACTAGCACCCCATAACTCAGGGGTGCCCTTCTTAATTTGTGTAATGTGCATGTGATACATATACATACATAGGCAAACTCACAACATTTCACCATTCAGATTACTATGGAAAGTCAAATAGGGTCTACCCTCCAATTTTAACTATGCTACTGTTTTCCAAGTAATAAAATGGTTAAAAAGAAAATATACCTGTATTTATGCACTTTCTAATGTAAAGGAAGTGTAAAATAAATTAGAAATGCCAAGGTTAAGGTTTATCCACCTTATTTATTCTACCATAGGAAATCATCCACAAGGATTATACTTTCTTGTCCCTAATACATACTGTCCTGCAACCCAATTCATCCCCCAATACCCTTTCCTGAATTCTTGTGGTTAAAAAGCTTGCCAGAAAAGGTACATGGCATTTGAAAATTGTCAAGTTTAACATTAGAAATCTCTAGGTAGAAAAAGTCCTGAAGGCACTGAATGCCCACTTCTGACATTTCCATCCATTACACTCAATAAGAGCGCCAGGCCAAGTTATCCTAAAATCTCAGAATGAGAAGACACCATTAAGATCATCTGGACCAATCCTCTCCATTCACAGATCAGGAAACAGAATCAGAAATGTAAATCAATTTGGTTTGGCTCACACAACTCCTTAGTAGAAGTCACATCTTTAAAATTCACATATTTCAGTGTTTTCTACACTGTATCATTTCTATTACATACTTTCTTCTCCATTAGGACTTTAAGAATCGGCTATAATTGGCTACAGAGCTGCTGCTGTCATAGGAATATAGGGGAGAGTAGGATTCTTAAGATATCAATGATCTGGGAAGGCTCCAAGAAGGAATCTGAATTTGAAGAATAATAGAATTTGGGTGGTTGGAAAGAAGGCATCACTAATGAGGGAAGCAATGTTGGCTGATGCATGGTGATAAGCGAGTCCACCATGTTCCTCAAACTATGGAAAGACATTGTATAATAAAGGATGGCACCCTGGTTTTGTGGCCACCTTAAAAGCCAGGTAGAACATATCTTCTGGGGAAAAAAAAAAAAAAAAAAAAGCCAGGCAGAGAGGTTCAATTTGAGAAATTAAAAGGATTTTGATTTTAGAAAACTGATGCTATTTATGAAAACAAAGACTAGTCTAGCAATAAGTTTGCAAGAAAGAATAGAGAGAAAAAAAATGATGTGAGATGTCTCGTAGGAGTCTGTCAGATAATATTAATATTACCTTACAGGGCTGTCGTAAGAACAAATGAGCTGATGGAAGAGAATGCACTTTGAAAAGTATAGCTGTAAAATGTAAAGGGAACATTAAGAATCTGGTGGCAGGGGCTTCTCTGACATGTCATCATGGCTTGGAGGCATACACTTCTCTGGAAAAGCCAGAATTGACAATGAATTCTGGATTTATTCCTATAGGATCAGAGACAGAAATCTCTTCCCTTCAACATTTCCAAAAACTAGATCCCAAGGAAAGAGAGAGCTGCCATATCTAAGTCCCTGAAGGTCGAGGATCACTGATATTAAAATCCAAAACCAGGATTAAAACTTGAGACAGACCAACTAGGCAGTGTTTCTCAAAGTGGATCAAGAAAGTATATAATTAAGTGCTAAATAAAGTGGTACAAAAAGGGAGGAAGGTAGAGGAGACAGCACCTGAGCCAAGGTAATACATGACAAAACCCAAATTATTAGCTGGCACCACAGTCTGCAGCCTTCTGTCCTGTTCTCCCCTGCTAAACAGTTACTATTAGTACTAACCCTCCAATGTATCCAGAGCTACTCCTGCGTTGTCATCTTGCTCTCTTTTATAATAATAATAGTAATAATAATAATAAAAGCTACTATAATAAATTAAAAAGCTCCCATATCCATATATTGAACATATGCTGTGTGACAACTATTATCTGATGGTGTTTTTAATTTATAATCTTACATAATCCTAAAGACAACTCCTATTAGGTAGGTGCTATTATCCTTATTTTTCAAGTAAGGAAGCTGAAGGTTATAGGGCCAAGGATGCAGCTCAAGGTCATCACAATAGCAAATGTCAGAACTAGGATTTGAATCAGGTCTGGCTGACTCCTCAGTCTATGCTTTAAACCTCTTCCAAAATCTTCCCTTCTTTTTCAATAAACATTAAAATCTTGATTAAATGTCAGGGATTTTACAGAAACAGGGGTTATAGGATCTCTTATATGGGTTTCTAGATGAAAGTTTTGATAATAGAGGGCAGAGGGGCCATAGATCAGCCAGAAACTTGCCTGCCAAATTAACAGTTTTAGGACTGAAATCGCCAGATGTGAGTACTGAAGGGTATTGAGGGGACAGTTCCCCATCCAGCATTCTTATTCTGTTCTCCGGCCTTCCATTGTTTGGGGTCCACTGCTGATTATTTGCTAGAAACTTTGTCTCCCTACCTTAAAAGGAGGAGGCTGCTAGGATTGCTGCTTCCACAAATCACCAATAAATTGGGGAGGACTACCGGAATATTCCACTTATAGGAGGGATCTGTGAACTGTGGTCTCTTAGGCCTTGGGTCCTTTAGTTCTGCTTGAAGGTACTGTCTTAGTTTGCCTATAAAGGTGGTTCACGAGGGGATTCTTAGCAACAGGACCCTACTAAGAGAGGAGGTCACCATGTCTGGAACTGTAAGGGAAAGATTCAGAGCAGTGAGCATCTGGGAGTTTTTTTTTTTTTTTTTTTTTTAATGATCCTAGAAGAAAACAACACTTGCCATTACATCCCTGGCAAGAAAACTCTAACACTAATTCTCAATATTTAGTATGATTAAATCTCACCTTAGGAGAAGCTTGTTAATGCAGATTCTAGGCTCTACTCACAGATCCTCTGATTCTGTAAATGTGGGAAGTGTCTAGGAGCCTGAAGTTTTGCAAGTATTCCAGGATATTCTGATAGAGGTGATCTAAGGACCAGATGCTGAGGTACACCGCTCTTACTCCAAGACTGTCAGACCAGCAAACCTGTGCCAAGAACACATATTCTACAAACTGACAAGCAGAATGCATAGTCTACAAAGACAGCTTGTTGTTCAAATATCAATTCTAGGTTGACTGGTCACTTTTTCATAAGGCCATTGGGCTTCTCAGAAGTTTCCAGGCTTACAAATGTTGAGGCCTTATTATTCTCCTGATGCCACCAAACTGACAGTATATCTCATGCATGATCCACTCTGCATAGGATGAGAATGAAGTGCTTGTCTAGAAAAAAGACCTTCCTGGTAAGGCTGTTATTTCCAGTGCTTAATTTACATTTGGTATAAGACTGAAGATAATTTTTCCCACTGCAGATTGAGTTGATTTCAAAAGACACAGTTTGCTTCGTGTAACTAAATTGAAATGTTTATTTCATGCTACCTTAAAAAGTGTGTTTAAAAATCAGACAGCACACAAATGAAATATTATGGTTATGATTAGGCCATTTAATTAGACATTCAATCAAAATGCAAACAGCTACTGATTATTTAATAAGCTTACCTTTTCAAAGGTTCATGTTCTTCAAAGAAAACTAGATCATAAAACATACTATGTTAAATAAATATTGTTATCTTTCCCTTGGAAACCCTATCAAGTGTCTTGGTCTCTCTCCAAATTTGAATGCTATTTTAATCTATAAACTTTCAGGCTAGATACTGGAATTAAGCTCAATTGTTCTGCCACTTCTTTCTTTGATACCTTCTTTCTTTCCACTAAAGCATGGTAGTAATACTCTTTAAGGATGAGCATGACAGATTTTTAATTATTTCTATGTGAGCCACAGGGTATTTTATTCTTAGCAAATATTTGAGTATATTTATGCACTTACATTTTTAACAAATCAACTTTTGTTACTGTAAGCTCCATGAGGAGAAAATATGTGAAAGATAAACTAGAGTGTCTACTGGAGCACCTGACACCTAGAAGGCATTCTTACCAACAGTGAGAAAACTGGGAGACTTTATCATTTTGAAAACACCACAACTACCAAAGTATACATTTAATATTTGAAAGAATTTTTGCTGGGAAAATATTTGCTTTCAATTTCCATGGAAAAATGCAGGTTATTATGATAGCTAAAAGTTAACTTTCCACTGTATTGCAACACAACCTGTAACGACAATATTTCAATATCATTGCCAAACAAAACCTTTCACATTAATTATTTATCAAAATTTTATATGCCGCTAACACCTCCTAACAAAGAATATGTAAGTGAGCTGACTTGGCATCAGTGATACTGAACACAGTAGCTATTTTCAATCCTTCATTAAAATAAGAACAAGATGTACTCATTATGGGTTACTGCTTTTGTTAGGAAGATTTACATTAGGTTAAGATTTACTCTGAAAATAAGATATTTTCTTTAAGGAACCCATTCCCCCTCCTCCCACACAAACACAAAAGTTTTCAAGAGAAAGAAAGAATACAGAAAAATAAAATAAAATCACCTGCCTTGTTTACTCTCCCATGCATAGTAAAAGCCTCGTTTTCTCCTAAACTGAGTTTGGATGGGATTACTGGGGGCACCTGCCATTTCACCCTCAGGCTTGGTTCTCTGTCTCTGGGTCTGGCCCCTAGGACTCCAAACGTGCAGCAAAGTGGACCAGTTTTAAGAAGAGTAAAGCAGGTGATAGATTTATTTTTCACCGAAGAAAACGTTCAAATATCAGTGCTCTAAAGCATCACACTTCAAAGTTATTCCAGAGTAGATTGAAAGGTGAAGAGGCGCAATAAATATGCCCTGGTCTACGACCGCTTTATAACTTATGCATGGCGTTGAGGCCAAAAGAAAATCTCAAACTGAGAGACGTGTTTCAAAAACTGGAAGACACCATAGATTCATTTATTTCTAAATCCATGTATCTCCCATGAGGACATTTCAATGGTTAAATCATTTGTGCAAGGTCAAGCCAAGCCAGTTACAGGCAGGGCTGGTCCGCGACCTTCTAAATCTTTCCACCCTACCTGGCATGGGGCCTCGGACGCGCCGGCCCATGAAGGGTTTTACGGATACGGTTCACAAGTCAGTGGCATGTCAGCGCCTCCCAAGCCACTGCACTTTTATTTGCTCTCCCCGCCTGCTCCAAAAGCATCGAAAGCTCTCGCTTCACTGATTCTTCCCCAAGCCCGGGGACCCCAAACTGCGTGAGACCACAGCGCCCAAAACCAACTCACCCTCGGCCCGGGGCGCGGGTGCCCTCGAACGGACTGCGGCCCAGCCCGCAGAACCCGGCGGCCTCGCCACGGACCCGGCTGACAACAAGTCGAGAAAGTCACCGGCAGTGACCGCGGACGCGAGGGGCGGGCCGCGTCGCGCCTCCCCGCCAAGCGCCGCAAACTTTTCCAGGCTCGCAAGTTGCCCGGCTCGTTGGCCGCGGACCGACTTCCTTCCCGGGCCGCAGGAGTGAGAGGGCGCCCTTTCTCCGGGCGGGGGCCGGGCTGGGCCGGGCCGGGAGGCGGCGGGCGAGCCGGGCAGAACCAAGTTGGGGCCGGGGGAGCGCGGGCGCCCGGCACTCTGAGGCGCGCGACGCGGGGCCGGAGGCCGGCCGCATTGTCTGCGCTGCCTCAGACCCACTCCGGGCAGCGGCGGCGCGAGCGGGCGCGGCGAGGAGTTGTCTTCCCGAATTTGCCGCCCCCTCTCGCCGCCGCTCACCGTGTTCTTTGTGTGTCTCTCGCCGCTCTCGGGCCGCTTCGCCGTTTGCCTGACAGCTGATGGGATCGCCACGCTGGGTCCCGAGTCCCGCCAGTCGCCGGCGGCGGAGCCCGGCCCGGCCCGAGGAGAAGGAGCGTTGACACATGCTGTCTCGAAGCGGCCACCACCGGGGGAAAACCCTGACTGGCCCTGGGAGACGCGGCCGACGACCAGCGCCGGCCCCGCATTCCCCTCCGGGACGCCATCAGCTTCGGATCCCTCCCTCCCTACCGCCCTCCGCGGCCGCTTGTTCAGCTCGGGTCCCGCGCCAGGCGCCCAGCTCGGTGGCCGAGCGCGCCTGGTCAAGAATCCTGGGGAACTCGCCCCGCCTCCTGACTCCGATGCCCCGCCTTCCTCCCAGAACCTCCAATGAACTCGGCCTACAAAAGGCAGTTCTGTCCAATCAAATGCCGGAACGCCCGGCCAGTCCCCGAGAGGTTAGCCAATAGAACGTGACTCCGGCAACACACCCGCCCTGATGTACTAGGAACGCTCAGAGCCCAGGGGTGGGACCCCAACCCTGGCGCCCGAAGCAAGTTGAGTCTGGCCCAAGCTATGTCACTAAGTGAGAATCTGTCCAAGGTCCAATGCTTAAATTACTATACTATAAAAAGTTGACGAAAATGTGAAAACGGGATACACTACTCTTGTAGATAACCTAAATGCCTCCCCTAGAGGGATTTAAATCCCTTTTCTGGAGAAAGTTTGCATATGAAAGAAAGCTGCACAAACACGTTGTAGCACTCTCTGCGTGATATCTTTATTAACTGTTCAAGTTAAGGCCTTTCCTTTTAGAACATTGTTTTGAAGACCCTAGCCAGACAGCGCTCGGGTCGGTGCATCCGCAGTCTTGAGCATTTAAGCTTTTAATAAATTTGCCACAGTACCAAGTGTCTAGAAAAAGAGGTTAGTTTCTATGCTACTCCAAAACGCAGATGGCCACCGGCACTCATTTTTGTTGTTGTTTATCTGAAAGAAAATTGCATAAAAAAACTAAAAGAAAAGAATTTTTAGGCAAGTCATCTTTATTGTTATTTCTATAATAGTCACACGAATTATCTTCAGTTGAAGTTGAGGGAAATTGCTGAATAGAAGAAAAAATTTGTGTATGATGACTTATTTTGAGTGAAAGCACCGGATAAACGACTCTAGCTCTTAATCACAGTACCTTGCAAATAATAGGCGCTCCATAATTGTTTATTTGTTTTGAATAGGCTTATTCATTTGTTACTGATCATATGAAGTTTGTAAACTTTATTGAACTCTTCCTTGGAAGTGGAATGCACCATTATGAAAACAATATTTAGTAACATTTGCTTATTTTAAAATAAAAGTAGTCAGTACTTCTTACAGCTCCCATGTCAAGTTTATTTCTTATGGAAATAAAGTTTGCATTTAAAAATGTGTGTACTCATGTGACATGTTCCTTCTACATAAATTATTTTGGGTTTCCTTTTTTTTCCCCCAGAATGATCTTTACAATGAACAGAAGGGACAGGATAGGGCACCTGGAGAAAGAGGCAGATCAAACAAGGAAAGAAGGGTTTATATTACTACCTAGCTTTCTTGATTGAAACTCACCCTGCGGTTTCACATTAGCTTCAGGGGATAGCATGGACCTCAAGAATATGTTTTGCCTAAAGATCCACGCTCTGGTATGACCTTGAGCAAATCTCTTAATGACTAACTCTGTTATAAGAGGACAAAATCGCTGGCTCTGCCTAACTCACTGGGAGCTGTGAGATTCAACCAAGATAGCATTTGTCAAAACACCTTTTTTTTTTTTTAATTCAAGAAGCAGTGCCAAGAGAAAAGAAGCCTTAAATGTATTATTATCATGCTGCTCTGCTCTTCTGCAGTCCCCTCTTATTGCACATTTAAAAAATCTGAAGCATTTTTTTTAGCCCATTAGTTTTCCCTCAAACTAGATGTGAATGAAACTCCTGCCTCCTAATTCCAGAACAAAGCTATACTTCCAAGTTATTTTTTCCTTGTTTATTTATTTTTGCTAATAGAGAAGGTATTCAGAGAGAAGAAAAAATTGACAAATTCTGTTCACTATTGGCTAATCTTAATATGGTCCTTAAAAGCAAGATGAATCATAAAACCCAATTTAATGTTTTTCACCCATGTTTTAAAATTTTCATGTATCAATATATATATAAATAAATGAATGTATCCTATATCTGCCAATTTGCATAATTTACATGGAAGTTGTTAATGACTGGGTCAAATATATACCCAGATAATCAAGAACTGAATTAAAAATCTCACAGGCATTTATTAAGGATTTATTTATGACATTGTGCTTAATTTTCAAAAGGGTAAGCAAATGTGTATTTTTAGAGATATTTCCATGCGTCATAATGTAATTTTGTTTACTTTGTTCAAAAATATGAGATCTAGTACAGAAGTTTATTACTTCAAAAATGTACATATGGTAACACACTAGAATGTGAAATTTGCTTAATTTAATTGAACCAACAGTTGTTATTTTCAACTAATTAACTGCACAGATTTCCTTTTCTGAGTAAAATTTGTGGAGGAATTGATCAATCCAAATCCAATATGTATGACTTATTAAGAATATTTAAGTATCAAAAACCAGTGTATGGTAGTTTCCTGATAATTAACAAGTCCATACCCATTTATAACAGGGAATAGTTACTTCATCAATTATTCGGCTAATATTTTTGACTCCACTGTAGTGATGTTTCATTGACTAAGTGATTTTTTCAGTCTATTTCATTAGTGATTTCCTCATAGTTGTCCAATATAGAACAGGAAACCTGTAGCTCTTTCGAAATTGTTCTTACTTATTTAGATGCTTACTAGAGTAACTTCATTTGGGGGATAGTTTTAGCAAGTATCAAGATCAATTTTTCTTTAATACAGAGGTTCTTAACCTTTTTTGTTCTACGGACCACTTTGCCAGTCAGGTGAAAACCACTATATTCTCAGAATATAGTGGCAGACAGTTTTATGACACTCAACATGAGTGTGCCTTTAAATTTTAGGGTTATTCAAAATTCCATTTTACAACTTTCCCATAATTTCAATACGTTATAACACAGTTCAACATCTGCTCAGTCATTTCAGCAAACATTTAGAAATTCGAGTTTTCCCAAGCGTCATAAAACCATCGCCACCATCCTTACCAACTTTTTGCAGGCAGTTATCCACTGAACTCAGAACACGCTACATCAAAATTAAAATCATACTAAGTCCACACTATACTGTATATTATTTAATAAATATATAACACCTGCACCAACACGTCCCCACAAGAATAATGTTTGTTTTTTTTAAATTTTCAATTCAAGCTCACGGACCCCCTGAAATCAAGGGGTCCGTGGACCCCTGGCTAAGAATTCCTGATACGTACATGTAAAGTCTTTTATAAATTGCATCAAATGATCTGTGGTAATATGACTAATCACAATATTATTTTTTATGCATTTTTCATTTGAGATATACCATCATTTTAATATTGTTTCATTAGTGAGTATGACAAATAACTGGATTCACATCTTCTGGATTCTGATCCTTTAAATGCCTCTGAATTTCTGTGTGTCTTGGAATTCCACATGAGTCCTCTCCAATTCACTATATTTTTGTCACTTATCCCAAAATGATGTTATTAGGGTAGGGAAATAATACATGTATAGAAAGAACAGAAAAATAATTAGTTCTATTTTCTTTCTATTTCTGACACAGTTGAAGAAAATCCTCTTTGTGAACCATATCAGATTCCATCAACTCCCCTTTTCCAAAATTTCATGTTTCTGGTTATTCGAACTTGACAATGGAGAGTTTGATATATCACTGTGTGATATATTTATGGTAAGAATCTTTTATATACATATATAAGAACAAAAAACATATTCTGAGAAACACTGGTGATGGGCACACTAGATTTCCTTCTGCATATTATTTTGGGTCACAGTTCTTCAGGAAATTTTCTTTTAGAATTAAGTTTCAAGAGAAGTTTTGTTTTTCCTGAAATAAAATCTTTGTAATGTTCCCTTTTAATTTTGACTGCCAAGAAACCTAGAACTAAATTTGCAGCTCATTTTGGCTTGCTTTGCTGTGACTTCTAAGATAAACATAATACCTACCTTTTCTTGGCTTATTATTTTCCACCTATACATTGTTAGCTCATATCTCTGTATAAGCATCTTATTTAAGTGATCAAAATACTTTCTAAATGAGGTGAAATATAAAAGTATGAATAACAAATTTTGAGCCATACAAAAACCCTGGGTATGATGAGCTGAACATAACTGAATCAGAATGTGTAGTAAGGACAACATGAAGAATATTGCTATGGTTTTCCTTCACAGAGGAATGGGAATCTGATTCACTAGGCATAAATCTCAGAACCTTTTTTCAGATTGGCAAAGTAGTATAAAGATAATAGACTGGGAAAACATATTTCTTTTTTAAGTTAAAATTATAGGAAAAAACATTTATGAACGTTTAATGCAAAAGCAAGTTTCCAGTCAAAAACAGAATATTTGATTTAAATATACATTGAAATACCTATTATAAATTATGCTTAAACCATAGTCACTTCCTGTGTTACCCATTAATAGCTTTTATACTTAATAACGCCCAGACTATGTTTCACATGCAATCAATCTTGTCACTAGAATTACTAAAATCTCTTTCCTTCAATTTTAAGTCTCTTTTTAAGAAAATAAACAATGTAACTCCCTAACTGTTTTCCAATAATATTCTAATTGTTTTATTTTTAAAAGTCTTTTCATGAAAAAGATATTGTCTTAGAACCATTAAAGAACTTTACCTTATAATTTTTTTGTTTGATGAGATATATTTTAATTACCTGAAAATATCATATGCTCCTTTAAAAATAGAGTAATTTGCACAAAGTAGATGGTAGCATTCCCTTTCCGGGTCAACATGTAGGAAGCACTTAGCAGAGCTAGAGCTGTTACTATTGTGATAGAAAACAAGTCATCCTGACTTAAATCTAAAAGCAAATTTATCACACATAATTAAAAGTCCACTTTACAACCTCGAAAAGATAAAAGTGAAGTTATAGCTACCTGACAGAAGATGGAAGACAAAAGAAGGGAGAAAAAGTGGAGGTGTGTGTAAAGGCTTTAATACTCTTATCCCACATAGAGGGGTGTGCTAGATTGAATGATGAACCTCCATTTAGTCATGCTCTCGGTCTTAATCCGCATTTCTTTGGTGTGAACTATTGTAAATAGTATCTCTTGAAGATGTTATTTGAAGGTGCGGCCCAACTGAAGGAGGGTGGGCCATAATCTGAATTACCGGAATCCTTTGTAAGCAGAAAGAAATCCAAAGAAAGCAAGCCAGGAGGAGGAGCCAGAAGCTGGACCGGAAGAGATACCTGAGGCCATAGCCAGGTGACTGGAAAGGTAAGGAACCACGGGACTAATGACTAGCCAGAACACTGCCAGCCTGCGTGGAAGAAAGTCTTCTAGTCTCTGAAACCATGAGCCAATAGATTCTTGTTTAAGCGAAAACCAGTTTGTAGCATTTGTCATAGCAGCCTGGAAAATTAAGGTAGAGGGTGTCAAGAAACTGACTAAAATTTATTAGATAAGAAACAGAAGTGTAAGTAGATATTTCTAAATTACAACCCAGGACATTTAAAACAATAATATAATTATCTAAATTATAGAGGTGTCTATAGAAGGACTAAGTGAAGGAACTAAAATGTCATTTTACATAACTGAGGATCAAGCAGATAAATTAATTAGTTAACAAATGTATACATACAAATAGATGAACATGTAAGTTATTTCATTATTTAAATTTAATTTTTTTTTTTAAAGAATCAAGTATATTATTTAGTTTTCTAAAAGTAGAAACTAAAGGTAGAAGTGGTTGAAAGACTACCTTTGCAGGGGTGGGGGTGGGGAAGAGAAAGGTGTTGCAACTGGGTGTGAGGAGCGTTGTAAAATTTTAATTTTTTAACCAAGTGTGAATATTGTTTTGATGAAATTTTTAAATATTTCAAAAAATATCTTAGCATGAAAGTTATTAGAAAATAAATATAGTGTGTCTATGTATATATTGGGAACCACAATTCTAAAGTATTTAGAGTAGGATAAAATTGGGTTTAGGACCCCAGTGTGCTGAAATATAAACATTAGCCAGGAATATATATGGTGTTTTTAAGAAGCAAATGTAATGGATATATATAATGAAATTATTTTTTGTACTTCACAAATTTGTAATGTAATACTTGTATTTGAGATCAACTGTGCCTTTGGATTCCACCGTTTCTTGTGCACATTGGGTACAGGGAGTATGCTCGTTAAAAGCCTGTTTGTATTTTGATGAAGTAATTGTACCATTTGAAACTGTTTGACTCAGCACACAGGAAAACTCAATAGAAAATGTGTTCAGTTGTGAGCTTCATAGCTTGAGAAATGAATGAAAATTATGGAGAAGATTCTGTGGAAAGTTACAGAATGAATTAAAAATCTGGAAAATAGACTATTTAATGTACTGAAAAATTTTAACTGTGGGGCTCCAGATTTTCAGATATAATTCATTGTTAATTTTCTGGGCCAGAGAAGGAGTATATTGGGACCACAGTGAGATGTTTTAGAGGGGTCTATCAGAATCAGTTAACCTTGGACAAGAGGGAAATCAATCTGCTGGATTTGTAGACTGGGTTGTGAGTACTCAAAAGTACTCTGCTTACCAGAAACCATGGAAGCTGGAAAGGTATGTGAATGTGCATGTGTGTGTATACAGGCACACACACACACATACCGATGAGGAACTAGGGTAAATAAATGTTTGGATCATTCTCAGTTGATAATAAGCAGGAATCTTAAAAGGAAGTCCAGGAAAATTAAAGAACATGAAGGAAATGAAAAATTACTGACAGTATAATTTTTTTCTCTCTTTTTTTTATTGTTGGTAAAAATCAAAAATTTTCACAATACATACCAATATTTGTAAAATGATATATAAACACATATGCATATATGTGCATTTGCTTACATAAATGTTATTATATATATATATATATATATATATATTTTTTTTTTTTTAAAGGTGCTTAGATTACCTAATTATTACTAAGAAATTACAGGGATTCCCATGTTCCCCAGACTGTATAATTTTTAAATCACAATGTTTAAAGTTTTATTTTATAATGTACTGTCATTTGGAGAGGATATCTGTGGAAACTACCTGAACCCTGACAAGAGCTTTCTCATATAGATGGTATCTTTCTAACGTTGTCTGAAAATAAATACAGCATAAGTGTTTGCTTTTCATTCATGATTTTTATTTGGAAAGCACCCTCACACATGTAATGTCACTATATTCTCATAAATTTCCCCAGGTAATGAGGAGGCAGCTTGACATAGTATTTGGATTCAAAGACATTTTTGTATTCGACTACTTCTAGGGGACTCAACTGGGCCATTAATTCCTCTGGGCTTTTAAATGAGGGCGATAATAATATATGCTGTATCTATCTCTTGCTGTATTGTTGTAAGGATGGAAGCAGTTTTATGTGGGTCAACAATATTCTTATTAGCATAGGTTTTATTCCCATTTTGTAGATAATGGAAAAGAGATAAGTGATCAACTGACTAGTTCTGTTACCCAGTCAGTTAAGATTGGGACCATAGCCCTCAATTACTCCCAAATGTTCGTATCACTGCTTTGCTACATGCTTTAAACTGTGTCCATTAAGTATAAAATTGGAATAGTGTGGTGGTTTCCTCAATTTCTTCTTTGGATTGAAGATTTGAGCCAGTTGTTTGCCAGGACCTGTCTGGCTATCAATCCTATGGGGTAACCAGTACCTTGGTTCTCAAATTCCTCAGGGCTCTCCATTGTGCCAGAGAGGATGCAGGTAACCAAAGCCATGGTCAAAGTGTTTTGTGTGGAAAAAGGAGAGGAATTTCCCTGCCTCAGGGAACCAAGGAGATAGTGTGTGATTGGGGACTGTAAGGGATGAAGCAGTTAGTGAAGATGGATTTGGGGGTAAAAAGGGAATGTGAAGACGATTTCTAAGGTTCAAAATCAGTGAAATGTCCTCCTTGTGTGCTGATTTTGTTGTTGTTGTTCATTTGCTTTATTTTGTTTTGTTTTAATGGATTTGTATGGAGCAAATAAGAGGTGACCATGAAAAAAGAAGCCTCTCTCTTCCTTTCCTCAGAATTCTCAGTAAACTTGGCAGGCCTTTAGATATCTATATCCAGATGACACATAGACTAGGAGGAGAAAAAACGGCAAGTCCTAATTGTATTTGAAGTCTTCCTTCTCTCTTATTGTTGCTAAAGCCTTTGGCTTAGAGAAGCATAAAAGACAATTGCAACACATAGAGATTATGTTTAAAGTAGAATGATGTACTACAGATAACCCAACCAGTAGGGATGCTTTAAATCACACCATATGTTTTGCTGATGTTAAAAAAAAAAAGTTTATTTTTTTATAGTTATAGGTTAGTAGGAGACAGAATGTGTGATGAGAAGGGGGAGTTGATGCTGAATGAATGAAGAATGTTTAATAGAGTTGATTACAAATATGTAGAAATGGATAGAATTGAAGGTAACACATTATAATGAGTATAACTAACACTGCTGATTTATAAATGTATTTGTGGCTGAAAGGGGTAGTATAGGCAGGTTAATGTTAATTGAAAGACACCTAGAGGATAATCTAGGGACTGTATAACAGTGATTTTGGTGGTAGATGATGATTGTGGTTAATAATACAAATACATGAATGTTCCTCTATTACAAGGTATTAAGAATATGGCGATACACGGGGAAAATACAACTAACGTAATTTATGGATTGTAGTTAACAGTAATATTGTAATATTTTTGGAGCAAAGGGCAAAGAAGGTACTATATCATTGCTAAAGGTTAAAAAAAGAATATGGGATTTAATTTTATGAGATGTGAATATGATAAAGCATGTTTATTTCATTTTCTTCATTAACTAGGAGAATTAGATCATGTCATTTAATCAATCTGTGCTCATTTTATTCATCTTTCTGAATGCTGTAGAAACAATTGTGTTTGTTTTGGGTATTTAATCAGATGGATGTGCCTGGACAGGATTTTTTGAAATAATCCTTCCATAATTTAAGCTACCTTTTGTCTGTTATTTTACTTTTAAAAGTTGAAATAAAATTTATTAATTTTGAAAAAAATAGTTGTTTGAAAAAGCCAAATATATTTATCAATGCAAATTTTGCCCTTAATAGCATATAGCAAACATGTTTAATTCAAATAAGGTGAGTATAAACCATGATCTGTTAAGGAGATAGCTCATATTTACATGAGTGAAATAAAATCTAGAAAGATCAATATCTAAATACAAACTATGATTTTCTTTATGCAATAAGATTGTGGTGCTCTTCTACATACTTTTCCCTATTTTTCTGAAAATTTTCCAATAAACATGTTACAGTCAAAATCAGAAAAAAGCTCTTAAACAGTATATAACTAGTCAGAAACTTTAACCCCTCTGTTGTAACATTAATTATTAAAAGTTTATAAATAAAAAATGAACTGTATGCATTAAATGAATTATGTTAAATTATCTATTTCATATTGAAAATCTTAGATGTCTGAGCCAAAAGTTTGAATGTTCATTGTGATATCATAATTTAGATGATTTTCACAACCATGTAAAAACAGGAAACTAACAGAAAAGTAAAATGAATTTTCAGTGTGACAATTGCTTCTCACATCTAAATTCAGTTGTTTTTTGTCAACTTCTTTGTTTTTCTTTGAAGCATATGGAATATCTTAGTTGCTTATCAGCACATTCAAAGTAAAATATTTAAGGACTGGTAAAATAATATAGTAGTAAATTGTACTAACTTTTGAAAGACAAGGATTTTCACTTTTCGAGCACTTTGTAGTAGATAAAGATCGGTAATACCCATGTGTTTCTCTGTGAGTAGGAAAATTTAGACAAATTGTTCTCAATCAGGGGAGATTTTGCAGGGAACGCTTGCAATGTCTGGAGACATTTTTGGTTGTCAAAACTGGGGAGGGTGCTACTCGGCATCATCTAGTGTATAGAGGACAGAGATACTGCTAAACATCCTACAGTGCACAGGACAGTCCCACACAGCAAAGAATTACTTGGCCCAAAATGTCAGTACTGCTGAGGTCAAGACCTGGTTTTATTTACAAATCAGCAAAAGAGCACCATCAACTTCAACATTAAAACAAAAACCCTTATTTATGTTTTCTTTCAAGCAATGGAAAATATAAGTGATATTGCCCTCCTCAAAGAGTCAAAAATAAAAATACTTTTAGTGCAATTTTGCAATACGAAATAATATTTAAAAATTAAGAAAAACAAGGTGGCTATACACAATGTTTGAGAAGGCTAAACTGAAACAGTAAGACCCCTAGAAAACAAATGTTGAATGAGTTAGTTGAAAAGGGCTTTTTTTTTTTCAAGCGTTTCTTTTGAGAATTCTTTTGAGAATATTTTAGGTAGCAATTTGGAGCTGTTGGGAATGTGAATCCAATATGTCAAGAAGATACATTAATAATGACTGCTATTCTCCCAAGAAATAAATGAAAACACAAAGATGCATCTATTATAATGTTTTATGTGCCCTTCAGAATCATGAGGTATAAGACAGCTCTGGGACAAATTACATGTACACAGGGCAGAAGTCTGTCTCCACCGGCCCCAATGTGCAAGCCCTGTTCTTACAGGCTGATTCTTGGATTAGGGAAACAACAGTAATTTTAGCTTTTTGTATTGTGATAACCCCACAACTCTGAAGCATCTTTTCAGAGAATTGAAAATATGTTTTCAGTTGGTTAGTGCATGAAATTCAATGATGGTCACTGCATCTATTTTTTTGTTTTTCCTAGAAACACCATTAACATGGTACCTTGTAAGAAAGAATGAAGACTTAACTAAAAGTGTACCCATTTGGCCTTTGTTACTCATTTCCTCAAAGAACAGGGAAAGTTTTCATGAAGAATGAAAACATTTTATGATTATATTTTGTTTTAATTTTTACTTAAATCTGTAATTCTTAAAGAGTCACAAAAACTGTCTTTGGCAGCTTGGATGAAGACATGCTGAGGATCAAGTTACTTTATGCTGTGAAAGACTTTCTTCTTAGGATGTGATACATTGAGTCTATGAGATTAATCAGAATGGGATAAATATCCTTCTGCAAATATTTCTCATATTTTGTACTTGATGCAGAGATCAGGAGGAAAGAGAATTATAGTCTTAGCTTATAAATGTTCTATAATTATTTCTTTATAATTTTATAATATTTTTGTTAATTTCTCTCTGATCATAAAAATAATATCAACTTATTTCTTAAAATATGGAAAATTCAGAAAGTATAAAAAATATCTGCAAAATATTCAACACAGTTAACTTTCTTTGAGCTCTTCCACAGAACCATCATTCTTTGTTCAACTCTGCCTTCCATGAAATTGCGAAATTGTGAACATTTACCTATCTTGTCAAACTTCTTCCAAAACAAGGATTTTGATGGCTCTGTCATGTATTTTAAATGGCTACACCAAATTCAAGTCTACCAGTAATTCTGATTTTCTTTTCTCTGTAATATACATAGATGTTTAATGTCTACAAGTAAATGAATTCTGATACACACGTAATTAAAACGTCTCTGGCTTATGCAAATTTCCCTGGGTATTTGTCATTGCTTTGTCCCTTTCCTTCCCACTCATGAAGCATATTGTCATACAGGTGACTTAGAGTAACATTTCAAGATAACCTTGGCTGTACTCTAATTTTTAAAATGATTTTTAAAGTTTGGTACTTTCACCATTAGTAGTAACAAATTATTTGTGGCACACCTCATGCCTGATTTTAATATGCTGCAATATCTCAGGAGATTCAAGTAAATACAGGTGTAATGAAGCAATGAATGTCCCTGTTCTCAAATGTTCCATAAGATAAATGGCCAAAAGTAGAGTTATTGAATCTAAGTACACTAATTCTTTATATAGATTGCCAAACTTGCTTTCTGGAAAAGTTGTTCCAGTCTCATATTCAACAATACTGGTCTTTAGAATTAAGTTTTGCTCATTTGGTAAGACTCAAGTCTTTAAACAAAAGTATTTGCAATTGATAGTTTTAAATTTCCCCTTTGTTTGGTTTTTCTCTTCCTCTCCTCACCTCCCCTCTGTTCTCCTTTCCACTCCCCTCTCATTTCTCTTTTCTTTTATCCCCATCTTCCTTTGTTTCTTTTTGTGATGCATCTATCCCATATTCTTTGCTAATTTTTCTATTAAGATTTTAAGATTTGCATGAGCTCTTATATATTAATTATATAATATTTGCATAAAATATTTTCCCCATTTTATACTTTTAAAATTTTGTTTAATTTTTCAAAATGATAAAAGTTTCATTTTAGTTGCTATTGCTCTGTTTTGTTGCAGGAATATTTCAATTTTTATTTTCTGTAGTCAAATCTATAAATTTTTGCATGATTTCTTTCAATTCTTTTATAGTTAAAAGCATGTTCCCCTCCTGAGAGCAGATATATACCAATATTTTCCTCTAGTGGTGTGCGTGCGTGTGTGTCTGTGGCTTCAGTTTTGCACATTAAAATATTTAATCATCATACAGTTTATTTTGTTTTATGGTATAAATTGAGGAACTATTTTATTTCAATTTATTAAATATCTGCCTCACACCATTAGTGATTGTCCTTCATTTCTTCACTCATTTGTAATGTTACCATTATTTTACCCAGAGTTTTAAAAATTCTTATTGTTGTCTTGTTTTAAAAATTTACTGGAGTCTGCTTGAGGTCTATCTCTTCTAGTTCGTTGTTATTTCTTTTTTCATATCCCGCAGCAACCTTACCCCTTTAAGCTTTCAAATTTTTCTTAGAACAAAATATGTTCTTTCATTCATAAAATTGTTTTTATTCCTCTCAAAACATTTTATAGTTTTTATTGTACAGATCCCACACAATTTTTAAAAAAGTATTCCTGAAATTTTGATAGTTTGATTATTGTATTTTGATATTTTAGTCACTATTGTGAATGGGATATTCTTCATTACCTTTTCTGATTAGTTATTATTCATATTAGAAATATAATTGATTTTTGTCTATTTGTTTTGTATTCTATCACTTTACTGAACTATGCTATTAGTTCCAATACATTTTCTGTTGATTCCCTTAGATTACTTAGGTAAACAATCATATGCAAGTAAATTGATCTATTCCCATTTTAATTTTTAAAGGAACAAATACACCTCGTATTTCTGTATTGTTGGTTTTTGTTTGTTTTTGTTTTAGCTATCATTTCTTGAACAGTTGGAAATTATGGTGCTAATAATAGATATTCTTGACTCATTATTGATGCCTCTAGTGTATTGTTATAAAATATGATGTTTGTATGTTTAAGATAAATACTCTTTATTGTGTCAATGAATTATCATTCTATTCTGGGATTGTTAAGCAATTTTTAAAACAAGAGAATTTATTATGTTTTATCAAATTATTTTTAGACCTATTGAGATATTAATGTGTTTACTTCATAATCTTTTGGTGTGATGTTTTCACTAGGACATATATACACGGACATATATACACGAGTTATTAGGACAATACTTAAATGTTCAAATTAAATTATTTTTAAATATTCTGAATTAAACAGTAATGTTTTATTCAGATTTTTGCGTCTATACTGATCATTTTCAAATTTTGCTATGAAGGTCATCTAGCTTTGTAAAGTAAAATGGAACATTTTTTCTATTATTTTTCTATGTACAGGAAGAGTATAAAGCATAGAAATGATCTATTTCTTGAAAGTTGAAAAGTACTCATTGATAAAACTCTTGACCCTGCAGCTCTTTTGAAGGAAATAATCGAAAACTTTTACAATTTCAATTCTTCAGTAGATATTGGTCTTTTAAGGTTTGACCCACAAGGTTTTATCTTCATTACATTTGAATCCTCCTTATTAAACTTTTCAAATTTATTAAGCTAGTTAATTTATGCTAATACTTTTAAAATCATATTTTAAAACCATCTTTGAATCTAAGTCCTTTTAAAATTACATGTCCTTTCTTATTTCTTATTTTATTAATTTGCTTACTCTCTTCTTTTCTCAACTAGACTTGCCAGAACTTTCTTAATGTTATTTGTTTGTTCTTGTTCTTTAAGGATTCAGCACTGTAGTTTATTTGCCATTTTTATGTCGATTTTATTGTTTTTCTATTTTTTCATGCTTTTATCTTTATATTTATTTTTCAATATTTTCCTCCTATTATTTTGTTTGTTATTTAATTTTCTTTTTATAACTTTGTGAATTGAAGTTAAAGTCCATTTTTATTCTTTTTTAAGTTAGAATTAAAAATATTTCAGGCCACATATTTCCCTTTTGACACATCCTATATAAAGTTTGAAAATTAAAAGTCTTATTTTCATTATTTTAAAACAAGTCTGTAATTTTAGTTTTGTTTTTCTCTCCCATTCAATGCTGTTTAGGAAAGCCTTTGTAACCTGCAAAGTGGTTGGGTATTTTATTAAGTGTTAAAATATATAATTTTATTGCATTTGCTCAGAGAACATACTCTATAACTTCTGGTTTGGGTATATTTTGAGCATTTTCTTTGTGACCATATTTGTTTAACTTTCATAAAAGTTATAATAATCCTGAAGATAATATACATATATATTATTTATATTATTATATTGTATATTATATAATATTGAATATTACATAATACAATATTATTGTATATTATATATTATATTATCAGTCTATTTGTAGATTCAAACTTACTAATTATAATATTTATCTTATATTTGATCATCCAGAGCTAAGGGAGTATGTCAAAGTCTCCCATACTAAATTGCTTTCCTTTTCACATATCTAATATTCTGCCAACCTTGTTTCATATATGTTGATTTACCTATTTAGCTTATAAAGTTAAATAACTGTTATGTTTTCCTTGTGAAGTGTGTTTTTATCAGTATGTAATAATTTTCTTGGTCACCATTAATTCTTTTTGCACTTATTTTTAACAAAATAAAACAGTTTATTTTGTTTAAGTCTCTCACAAGTTCAATTTTAAAAGTTTAATGTTTTAAACTGTATCTGAAAATTTTGCCTTCTGTTGAGGTTTCAATTATTCACAGTTATTATCAAACTAATATGTTTATTCATATCTCTCTATTTATTTTTCTCATTTATTCTTAGTAGTATTATTTATGTTTTATATGTTTTTACATTATCTAATATTTTAGAAAATTATCATTTTATTTTTAATTATATTAATGATTACCTTTGAACTTTTCAAAATTTTACTTTATTCATACTTTCTAATTATTAGTTATAAAGAAAAAGACAGATTTTGAATCCCTTCATATAAAATGAGGAATTTAGCTCTGTTTCCTTATTTGATTTGTCTTTATCTCACTTCCATCTCTGTTTTAATATAATCTACAGTTTTATATACAGATAATTATTATTAAATTAATATCTTAATTTATATGTTTGCATTCTCTTTTTTAACCACATTAGCAATAATTACCTAAATTTACTTTTATGTTTAGCTAGTTTTGAAGCATTCCATGACTTCTTCTGCTTGAGGACTTCATTAAAATTCATCTCCTGGTCAATGTAGTGCAACTTTATCCTTTTCGAGACACTCACCTGGATAGTTTATTTTCTGAGCTCTTGAAAACCTGAGAATATCTTTTATGTTTCCTTCATACCTCAAGGTCTAATTATCTGGGAACACAATTCTTGAAACTTTTACTCCCACAATTTTCCCTGTAAGAGATGTTGTTGCATTGTTTTCCATAATTTTCTTTGTGGAAAAGAAAGGATAATAAACAGCATATAGTTGAATTTTATTAGAAATCATTAATTATTTTCCTTTTTGGATGCTTAAAATAATATTCCTTTAACACTCTATTCAATTTCTTTTAAGAAGATAACTCAATGTGGTACTATTTTATTATATTCATGGATTTTTGCCTTGAACATGATGAACACTTTTGATCTTAGTACTTGGGTTTTTAATGGTATTATTATGCAAAGTTTTTACTATTTCCCCTGTGGGACATCTTTGGTTTTACATCTATTCCGATTGTTTTTCTTTTGTTTTGTTTTTTTAAAGCTTACCTATAATACTTGGATTGGGTGTCAGGTCTCTGTCTTCTATGTCTATTGTCTTATCTCTAAGGGTCTTCATCTTTTCTTCACATTTTTCTGCATTCTGGAAAAACTACTCAGGTTTCTCCTTCATATCCTTGATTTGATTTTCCACAGAGGAAATTCTGGTGCTTATTGCTTTTGTTGTGGATTAAATTAAACTACTGAATATTCTATGTATTCCAAAATGTACTGATTTATTCATTACTTTATTGATGTAATTAGAGCTACTGTCAGATTTTTTTCTATGAGAAACAACTATACTATGAACCTTGATGTATATAATTCCTGGTGCACCAATGCAAGAGTCTCTCTAGGGATGCATGCCTAAGAATAGAATTTCTGAGTTACAATTGCATTTTTAGTTTCTTTGTATATCTATTGTTTTTCTCTCAAGTCTGTTTTAATCTGACCTCACTGTCTTTTATTTCAGTCTCCTCATATCTTCTCCTATTTCTTAGAGAAAATATTTTCTTGCATCCTATAAAGAATAACAAACATCATTCTAAAATAGTTAAAGTAACTTTAAGAAGAATGTTTTTAATATAGTTGAGAATTGTATTCCTTTTCACTTTTTCTTCAATTGCACTATAATCAGCTTATTGTGAGGTTTAATTTTCTGTCTTTACCCTTAATAAAGAGTAATTTTTCTATGCAAATGTTGTATGTCAGTAGACTCTAGCACCGCTGTTTTTTCCCTTGGGAGTGCTCTTAGGTTAATGTGCCACCTCTTAGCCCAGATATCACTATTTAGCACATTCTAATAGGCTTACAATGGAGTCTTTTTCCTAAATCTCAATTCCTCATTTTCTGTCCATCTAAATCGTTGAAATACATGAAAAATAAAATTCTCAGTATGTCCTGCATCCAGGCTATTCCTGTCTCTGCCCAATGATGACACATCTCTGGAAATCCCTTCTAGATTCTGGAAAAGGTTTGACTGATGGTTTTAGTTTCTTTTGTTGTTTTAATCTGTTTCTTTATACATATTTGGGTGAGAAGTTGTGAGAGGCTTCATCAAGGTCTGCTAGCCAGACCCATGTAAAGTTGAAGCTTTTTAATATCTCAGACAGATCTGTCCAAACCAGAGAACCTTTTTGACCTAATATCTGAAGTTCTGGAGGGCACTTTGGAATTTTGTATCCGTATTACTCAATTAAGCAATCAATGATGAGAATGAATAATTCAAAGAATTGATCATCACACACATGCTAGTGTTTTTTTTGTGTGTTTTTTTTTTCCAGCTTGGCACTTCTTTCTGACCTACTTCCTTATAAAATAACAGAACAATTAGCTGGGAGTACAGATCTTACTGAAACTAACAAAGAGTGCCATCTGTCGATGTGTATTGTATGCTCTCTAGTATCAATCCTTTACTCCTTTGTGGCATTCAAAGAACTTCACAATTTTATTTTGTTTTTAATCTTTTTAAACCATTCAGAGTTACTGTAAGGAAGATTTAATAGTTCTCATCTTACAGATTGTAGCAGTTTGATATTGTTTATGAATTCCAAAAATAGATATTGGATTGTGTTTCTAAACTGGTCTTTTCCTGTGGGCATATTAGATTGTATTATATTCAGAGGTTTCATTTTTACTTTTTAAAATTAAGATTAGGGCTTTTATTTGACCACATCATTAAGGCGTGCAGGGTTGAATCCCCAACCCCTTGATGGAGATAAAACAGACTCTCACACAGAAGTAAATGCATGAAGGAGAACACAGAGCAAAAGAGACAGCTCATTAGGTAGGATCCTGCAGCCCCAGGAAGAGAGATGAGCCTGGTAGTCTACAGCTGACCTTGTGAAGAGAGCAGAGCAGCTGAGCCCGGAAAGAAACGAGCCCTGTGAAGAGAGATGAGCCTTTTGCCAGCCTACAGCTGAGATAGAAGAAGCTGGGACCACAGAGTCTTAAGAGGAAAGAGGAAGGCTGAACCCTTGCAGACATTGCCCACCATCTTGCATTAACACGTGACAACAGACTTTGAGTAAGAAAGTACCTCTTAAGTAACCTTGAGTTGGACTCTTTAGGGCCTTGTGGCTGTAAGCTTCTACCCCAAATAAATACACTTTATAAAAGCCAACAGATTTCTGGTATTTTGTACCAGCACCCCTTTGTCTGACTAATACACAGATGAACATCATGAAGCAAATAGCAAGAGAATTGCCCTAAAATCAAACAGAAAGATGTCCCAAAATTCAATAGTGTAATCCCAATCACATGACTTCCAGGTAGACCTTATTTTCCTTCCTTAGCATATGAGCATCCTTCCCTTCTATAATGGGTATTTAGAGCTATTTGTAAAACTCATCCCTGACCAATGTTGCTCTCTCAGAGAAGACTGTTCTCTTTTTAAAACACACCTTTACAATTACACATTGAGTAGTAATGGGGAAAGTGTTACTTGTCCATCATATTTACTATTTTAGGAATAATCAATAATGTTGATTAAATGTTTTTATTCAATAAGCTGGTAGATATTTTAATGATCTTAAGATATCTTTTTATGGTTAGGGATTAACCATAAAAGAGTATTGTAGCTTGTTCAGAAAATTAGAAAGAACACTTGGAGACTTGTCAACTCAGAGGAATAAATGTGCAAAAGTATCTGACTTTTATTATATTTCAAAAAGTTTTAGTATTTTTAGTGATATTATGCTTAGGAGAGATACATGTATCTTTACAGTTTGTGGTTCATAGATGGTTGGGTTTCCTTACCAGAGGGGTATAAAGTAGTTATTTTCATAAGGAGGAGTAGAAAGAGGCATAGGAAAATATAGGATAATGTAACAGTGACAACAGTAACAATAGAATCAATTCACCATTTGTGTTTACTTACTACATTCCAGGTTCTTGTCTAAGTACTTCTTTTGTAATTAATTTAATCTTATTTTCCCCTATTGGACATTTAACATTATCAACTTCATTTCACAGATGAGAAAATTATAATAAGAAACCCACCCAAGACCTCACTGCAAGTGCGTTGCGGAGCCAGGATTCATATCCAAGCAGCCTAACATCAGTGCTTGCTCTTAACAACATGCCATCCACCCTATCTTATAAGACAAGCTCATAAATTTAGCCAACTAATCCTTGGTGGATGAGACAGTGCTCAGTGTTTAGTTCACATGGGAGAAATTAGCAAACCTTTTCCCAAAAGGACATATTCATGAAAAAATAATAGTGCTAAAGGGGACATGCTTGTGGAGATTAATTCAAAAGATGTGTCACTTTGAGACATCTTTCCACATTCTTCCCATTTGTTTCACTCCAGTGGGATTTGCCCAACCCCCAGCTTAACCTTTGCTTCCTTGGCTTACTTAAAAGCCTCAAAACTGGGAAACATTATGAAAAGAAGCACAAGTGTCAGAGCAGCCAGCTGGCAGAGGGAAATTCCAGTCATATTGTGTATCCCCTTGAGAGCTTTTTGTTTCAGTTGTTCTTTGGCACACAAGTCAAATGCTCAGCTGGCTGTCTGCTTCTTGGGGAATGACAATTCTGCAATATTTCAAATGTCCAAACACAACTGACCAAATCTGGTCTTTATGGACTTTTAGCGAGACATAGTAAATGAAAAAAATTATAAGCCAGTGATTGGGTCATAAATAGTTGAGAAAGTCACAAGAATAGGAAAGGGCAAATGTCTTTATTCTGTGGCCTGGGGTTTCCCATAGGCTAAAAGGCTGAGAAACAAGTCCCCAAACATAGCCCTATTGTATCATAACCACACTCAGAAGTTGTCTGTGGCACTATAGGGCCTAGAGAATAAAATCAAGGTATTTCTCTTGGCATTTGAAGTGTTCTGTGCTCTGGCTGCAGCTTCCTATCCAGTCTTATTCTGTCCACGCTGGGCTGGTATTCGGTACAGCCATGCCATTGTTTGCATATGACATGCATTCTGATTGGTCAGTGCTTATGCCTTGATAGGGGATAACTTTAACATTACCCTGCCCACAGATAAGCTTCATATTCCACACTTTTTTGATGAAATCCTACTCATTTCTTCTACTATAGACCGTATGCTCATTAAAACCATTAGTTCTTTCTTATTCCACTTTATATTTGCCAGAATGCCAATGCTTTCTGGGCCATAGCAAGTGCTAAATAAATTTTTGGTATAAATGAAAGAATGAAAAATATTGAGAGAATATGCTTCTCTTTCTTCTCTAGCCCTAAGATGGGAAAACAGCTGTGTATGGGCCTTGGGGGAAAAGGCAAGGAGGGAAGAGTAATCCTGAGAAGGAAGCATGAGTAAATCTCCTAACTCTACTGTCAGAAAAATCCCTTAGAAATCCCTAAATCCAGTCGGAGGGGAGAGAACCACTTCAGAAGCTCAGATAGTGTCTGTGTAAAGATAAGTAAACAGTCCCATGAACAGGACCCAAGGAAAGAAAAATATGGAGTTCCCATGATTGAGAAATATCCAGGCGTTTCAGTCAAGGAGAAAAACCATGGACACCATAGCTCTAATGCACTCCACAGCAAACACCATTGTCTACCCAGGTGTGGAGTAGCCAAGGGAGCTAATCTTTATTTAATATCTACTGTAACTTACCAGAAATATTTTTAAAAGTTAATCTCATTTAATCTTCACAATAACATATCAGAGTAATACTCTTATTGCCAATTTACATGTGAGGAAACTGAGACTTGAGAGGTTTTTGTAGCTGTCCCTTTACCCTAGTGAAGTAAGGGGACATAGCCAGGATTTAGACCAGATCTATTGTTTCCTAAACCTGCTGTCCTTTCTGGACACACATTGTCATGGATCTTAACCTCCAGGCTCAATCTCTGCCAGTCTCTGAGCCTTCCTAAAGACACTCATCCTATCAGCAAGTAGATTCCACTTTGGAATTAGTCCCATTATATTGACAGTGATACTGGTATGCTTGGAGCAAACCCTGGGCCACTGGTAGCCTCCAACATCAATTCCTACTATGTGCCCAGTCTGTGTGTGGGATGTTCTCTTACATTCTTGATTGACACTATAGCTCCTTATTAAGGCAGAGGTAATATTCTGATTATGAGCCCAAAAAGGTCCATGCGTCATGTCCATATCTCTCCCTGGTTCCTCATAATCTTTCATTAAGAAAATAAAAAGCATAATATAATGGTTAGGTCTACAGACTTTAGTGCCAGGAAGCCTGGATTCAAATTTCATCTCTACCATTCACTATCTGTGCTATCTTGAGCAATTAACTTTATACCTCTCTGTCTCTGTTATCTCATATGTAAAATTGAAGTAATGATCGTATCTACCTCACAGGATTATCAAGAAGGTTACAAAATAAATAAATATTTATAAAGTAGAGAGAAACAGGTCTAGTATGCAGTAAATAACATATAAGCATTTATGAAATTGAAAATGTGAACACATTATCCCCAAAGAAATACTGTTTTAGGTAGTAGTTTTGTGTAGTTCAATGTAATTTTATAGTGACTATGCAAATGATGGAAATAAAAGCTGACCATATACATAACTTATTAGCAAGCAATTTCTCTCGAGGTATATATCCACCAGTAATGGGTTTATATAGTCACCAAAGGCATGTGCTAGAATGCTCAGAGCAGTACCAAACCGGGAACCACCCAAATATCTCTAAGACTAATATGGATAAATAAATTGCACTATATTCACACCATAGTATGTCATACAAGGATGAAAATAAAAGATATACAACTACTTGCAACAATATAGATGAATATCACCAACACTATGTAAAGTGAAAAAAAAAACAGATACACAAAAGAATATGTGCTTTTTACTCCATTTATTAAAGTGCAAAAACTGGCAAAACTGATCTGAGCTGTTTGAAATCAAGATAATTGTTATCCTAGGGCACAGGGAGGCTTCTGGAACACTGGCAATGTTCTGCTTCTAAATCTGTGTGGTGGTTTCACAGGTGTGTTCGTTTTGTGAAAATTTGTCAAGAGATATGTTTATGGTATGTGCCCTTTGGTATGAATATTACACTTCAAAGAAAAGTTTTAAAAAGTGAGGTGATAGTGAAATCAAAGTGGAGCTTATTGTAATGAGTTATAAAATGATCATAAATTAATATATCAATGAAGAAGTTGCTTAGAAAGATGATGAATAAATCTTTGGGGAGTACAGATGGAGACCTCCTTATGGTCTGAACCAGCCAAAAATAAAAGGATATGCCCCAAATGGCTTAGCAAATGACTAATGTTCTTCCAGTGAGATGTTTTTAGAGCTGGTCCACCATTGGACTGCCTCACAAGAGCCAGGCATCAACTAAGAATTCCCAAGACCACAAGGTTCTCACTGATAAAGTGAGAGGACATTCCCTTGAGACTTGATACCTGTGACAGAACATCGGTTTGGACTGAACACCATTGAAACTGTCCAACAAAGAAAGTAGCAAAGCAACATAGACAATATCTACTCCGAAGGGGAAGTTGTGTAGCACCACTGGATTTGTATCAAAAGATATAAAATAGGAACTCCCTGGGAGTGTTTTATGGAATTATGACCAAAGATGTTTGTGCCCCGTCAGGGCTGTGAACTTGATCCTATTTACCCACTTAGGCTAACCGTGAACTCTGTATAAACGAGGGTGTATGTGGATATGCATGCATGTATGTATGGGGTTTGCACAGTGTGTATGTGAATGGACATGTATGGATAAAACTGCCCTGGAATATTCTTTTAAGGATGTATTTAAGGATAGTATTTAAGGTAAGCTCTACATTGCATCAGTAAGTTTCTACTGTATACTTCAGGGGAATTATAGGTTAACAAAGCTGTGTGGGCTGGTCTGGGAGCCTAAACTACCTCCATAACCTTCTGTTTTAGTTTACCAGCTGCTAAAACAAATACCATGCTGTGGGTTGAGCTTAACAACAGGAATTTATTGGCTCATGGTTTCAGAGGCTAGAAGACTTGCTTCTTCCTGGGTACAGCATCTTCTGGCTGGCCGGCAATCTTTAGGGTGACTTGGCTTTTCCCTCACGTGGCAATACACTTGGCGGCATCTTCTCCTTTCTTCTCTACGTTCTGCTGACTTCTGGCTCATTGCTTCTCTCTGTGTGACCATCTCTATAAGGCCTCCAGTAAAAGGATTAAAACCCACCCTGATTCAGTCAGGCCACACCTTCACTGAAGTACCCTCATATAAAGGTCCTATGTACAATGGGGTCACACCCACAGGAATGGATAAAGATTAAAAACATGTTTTTTTCCTGAGATATACAACTTCAAGCCACATACCTCTCATTGCCCAACATCTATATCTATAAAATTGAAAATATTAACACATTATTCTTCACCATTATATTATTGAAGCTGAGGAACTATGAGTTCTAAGTTCCAAATGACCAAATTCCAACAAATATTTTGAAAATGCATTTATTGCCAGGGAATGTATAATACAGAAGGTTGCTTAATATAGAATTCATAGAGGCAGGGCTTTTGGTCTTTTGGATTATATGAAAACCTATAGTTGACCCTATAGGTGATTTTTAAAACTTTTTAATTGAACTTTATCATTCATACATGAACATCCATAAACAAGAAGTGTATAGTATAAGTTGTGAACTTACAAAACAAATATGCATATCCTTATACAGGACTCCCATACATTAGCTTACCTCCAACACTTTGCATTGTTGTGAAACGATTGTTACCAACTATGAAAGAGCATTGTTAAAACAGTACTGCTAACTATAGCCAGTATCTTACATTTGGTGTCTTTTCCCCCAAACTACCTGATTAATGACACCCTGTATTGGTATTATTTCACTCCTTTGTTGCCATCTAAAACTTTTATCACTTTTACTTTCTTAGAATATTTTAATTTTACTTAACATTAATCCATTTAGCATAAGTTTAGGTGGTGAAGGTGTCATCATGTTACAACTTTCTTCTACTTTATTCCATTATCTCCACATAGTACCTTCACACTCCATTTCCCAGTTCTCATGGTTAAATCTCTCTCTTCTGACACTGGCCTCCCAGACTCTTCATGCTGCTTTAGGTGCCTTTTAGTGCAGTAATCCCCATGTCTAGCCAGTAGCCATTCTATCTTCTTACAATTACCATTGCCCTTTCCGTATAAATAAACACAGCTAAGGAGTTTTCATTTATAATCACAAAAGCAACTAAATAATTTTTATATGGCAGCATCGTCTTTCTTATGAAAAGCAAATTAATTTCTTTCTTCTAAAAATGTGGTTGATATCAATAAAAATACTGCACAGATACCCAGAAAATATTGAATAAATTAGTTATTCTGCTATGTACACAACTTATTAATATGTTCAAGAAAGTGTGTGTTTATGAAGGAGAGAGTTCAGGGATTCCAAACTGTTGTGTAATCAGATAAGGGCGATAGTAAAGACAGTTTGTTCATTTTGTGTTGAAGTTTGACCTCATGGAGTAATTGGTAATTCACAAGAGCCTTAAAGGGATTAAGGCTGTTGGACGATGGGAGGCTATGGAGGTGGAAGAATCCTGATTCATGAGCTACTTTTTTCTGACCAAACACAATAGTGATTACCATCTAATTGGCTGTTGATAATATTTGTGAATTGAATGAATAAGTCATTGAATGAATGAAAGAAATGGGTTTCTCTGAAACAAAGACCCTGATCTGTTGATGAAAATCATATTATATATGGATCTTAGAGTAAATCTTCAGGAAGA
The DNA here is from genome assembly GCA_029593785.1 of Cabassous unicinctus. NCBI lineage: Eukaryota > Metazoa > Chordata > Mammalia > Cingulata > Chlamyphoridae > Cabassous > Cabassous unicinctus. The sequence goes on from JAQZBX010001362.1 coordinate 81,072, forward strand.
AAGCTAAATTTTCAGTAAAGAAAATCTTCAAAATTTCACAAGACTCAGAAAATCTTTTTGAAGTAAAATGATATTCTTGTTAATAAATGTGGCTATGTCTAGGTAAAAATTCATGTGATAAATATTTAAACCAATTTTATAGCTTCAGTAAAGTTTAATTATCATGAGTTCAAACTTTAAGCGCTATTTTAATGTGAACTAAATAGCTAATTATATTTTGAGGGATTCTCTTTCAAGGGATTAAATAGTTAATTGTTGACACATTTCAGTTCTTTCTGATATTAGCATTTAAAGACCTGTAAGAATATTTAAAATTTGACAGCCCGTTTTCAGCTTACCCTACACAAAAGAGAAGATGATTATTCATTATGTGTCTATTTTTGCCACATACATTTAAGAAAATCCTAATTCTTATAAATATTGTCTAATAGTTACTGTAATTTCCATTTCACAGATGAGAAAACTGAGACTCAATGACTAACTTGTCAAGGTCACCTAAAACATACATGGAAGAGGGAGGAGTCAACCTCTGTCTGGTTCCAGAATCTGCTTAGTTTGTACTGAGTACCCTGCCTCTAGAGGTATACTGGCAGTCAGAGGAAGGCTCCTGCTCTCTCTCTCATTCTGTTGCTCTGTCTTTGTCTTGGTCTCTCTCTCTCTCTCTCTCTCTCTCTCTCTCTCTCTCTCACACACACACACACACACACACTCAGAGCATTCTTGCTTCTTTCTCCACAGGCCTATACTATTGGTTACCCATATTTGGACAATAATATTGACTGATTTAAAATAACAATTGGCCAAACATTATGAAATGGTATTTGAATATGAGTATATGAATAGCCAATTTCCCTCCTTCCATCCTGATCCAAAAGCTGCAAGGTATGGGATACCTTGTATTGGCATCAAAAGAAAAGAGGGCAATGATGCAGGCAATCAAAAAATGCTGGAAGAAGAATATTCTGAATTTGATAGCACATGGCTTATTCTTAAAGTCACCTAACTGAATGTAGCCACTCATTTGTGACTCAGAGTGCAATTAAAACACAGTGGAAGTTTAGAAATTTTGTTGTTGATGATTCCTTTCACTTCTTCCTTTGTGAATGTCACTTAATGCTAGGAATCAATCTACTCCTAAAGATTTCCTTGTCTCGATGCCCCAGTTCTCTGATACCATGTTTATTCCTACATTGTCAGTGGGGGGCTACTTGATGAGACCCCTTTTGGACTATTTTGTTAATAGACAACTTCTCTGGGCTTCTTCAAGCATTATCTCTCTATTTCAAACTGCTACCAAGTATGTCACTACTAAATAGAAATTTCTAGGGAAAGAAATAAACCATATGCTGCTTTTTCCTTCAGCATATTTTCACCATATGGTACTAGAAATAAGAATGTAACAGTGCTATTAATTTAGACTCCCCATGCTCCCACACTACCATTCCTCAGCTAATTAAAAAAAAAAAAATCCTTACTACTGACCTGGAAAAACTGTCAGTGCTAAATATTTAAGGCACAGGGTTAGGATAGAAAATGTAACTAATAGGTGCACTCTTGATGAAGTGGGCCTGGGTCTAAGGACACCCTCAAGACAGTGGTGCACAGAACACACTCTGAACTCCTGTAAGAATTCCCTTTGACCTTAATGAAGGCCTGGAGCAAGGGCCCAGATTGCTACTGATAGAATATTCACCGTTGTTAATGTAAAGACTGCAGCATTGTGTTTCATTTAGTTTACATTTACTGAATACTTCAAAAGTGACAGGGGCTATTCTGGGGAACACTGTAAAAGTGTTTTTAACAGTGGAAGAATAACAATAAATATGTTTGACATAAAATTAATAGGATTATTTGAACATTCATGTACCAATTCTGACACATGCTCCAACATGGGTAAAACTTGAAGACACCATGTTGAGTAGAATAAGCCAGACAAAAAAGACAAATATTATATGATCTCACTTTTATGAAATACCTAGAATAAGCAAATATAGAGATTGATAGTAGATTACAGTCTGCAAGGGGCCAGGGTGGAAGGGAAATGGGGAGTACAGAATTTCTGTTTGAGGTGATGAAAAATTTGGATAATGGATATTGGTGATGGTAGCACAATATTTTGAATTTAATTCATACTACTGAATTGCACACTTGAAAGTGGTTAAAATGGGAACCTTTGAATTGTATAATGTTACTACAATAAAAAGTTTAAAAAATTAATGGGATTTTAAGTTTTTTCAAAAGTATATATGAAATAAAAGTTTTTTGGTCTTAGAAACTAGAATAATTGGGAAATCAGTCATATAGAGATGCAATGTCCACTATTCACATACAGCTGTATATTTAAATTAATAATCAAATATGGTATGAAGGACCACCCCCATCCACCTTATCATAGTTTCTGCCCAAATTGAGCACCGGGTCACCACCCTCTAGTCCCTTTGTATGCCAGTTGAGGCCTGAATCTCAGCAGAATTGTGACCAGCACCTACTCTCCAGTTCTTCAGACTTGCCCAGGACAACTAACAAAAGGATGATTATGGATAACCCCCATCCCAAAACACAAAGAGTATCTAAGACTGAAAGCAAAACAATTCCTTCCATCTGCCCCATATATCTAAGGCCTCTTTCAATCTGTGGCAGAGCAGGCATCACCATGCCCAAATCCTCAAGACTGAGGAGTTCACAAACATACGGAGGGAATGCAACCATGGACCTAAGTAGATATTATTATTGTAGTAATGGAGGAACTTGCAACATTGATATAAAGATAATGTTTCCTAGAGGTTGCCGCGGTCCAGCCGAGGCACGAGGGAGCAAGACTGAAGGTGGTCAAGGGCGTTGGCGAGAAAAGATGAGTCGTACACCAGTTGAGTGAGAGTCCACGTATATCTTTTTATTCTTCTTATTCTATTCTATTCTATTCTTTTTTCTACTTCAATGTAGGATAGCTCAGTTTTTATATACTATTCTTTGGGCAGGCTTGTAAGCATTCCTTCTTTAGTTATGTAAAGTTTACGTAAGCATTCTTTCTATAGCTAAGCAAGGTTGTAGGCATAACACAGACTTTAGATAAGCACTTTAGTCCCAGGATGTTAACTTTTAACTGATGGCTTAGAAGTTCTTATTCTGATGTTAAGGTTAGATAAACCAGACTTGTGGTAAACTAGCATACCTAATTGCAGCACTAACCCATTGTTACATTTTAACGTTTACTATCTAAAAG